>BQNB010001060.1:0-64083 GCA_026074375.1 Tanacetum coccineum
GTTTTGAGTTATTTTGGTTTTTCCGTATCGAGTATCGGTTGTTCGCGGGACTTCTAACCTATACCATCTCGATCGCGGTATATTTGGTTGTTGCCGACTATAATCACTCGAGTCCGCAAGATGCAATAAACTTTCGTTACCATTTTAGAAAATTCAATGAAGAAGACAAGTGAAAAAACGAGCAGGAACATGTTTTTAATATAGTTAAATTTGAATTTTACACTTTTGGCCCCTCGACTTCAAAACAGTTCTCATAAATAACCTTTAGATTTTAACTTGTTTACTATTAACCCTTTGGTTTTAAAGCAACATTAAATATAACCTTTACTTTTAATTTTTTTAATATTAGTTTTTAGATTTAAAACATTTTCACTTTTTACCTTCATTTTTCAAATTCCTTCTATTTTTAGTCTTTGTTTTCTTTTATATTTAAACCTTTAGTTTAATAATAGTTTTCACCGTTAGTCCTTTTCCCTCATCAATCGTTAACAAAAGCTCAAGTTCTTCAACAACAACAAATTTTCTTTCACGATTTCTTCTTGATTTAGTAAAATCTCGTAAAAGATTATTCTTTTCTCGGTTTAAATCATAGATTTGTAAAATCCCGTGAACGTTAATTGATTCAATCCACAACATAAATAACTTTACCTACTTAATATCCTACAAATCATTTTCACTTTACAATTCACGATAAAATGGAAACGAATAATACTTTATCTTCCTGTTCTAATTCGGAAGAACAACAAATGCAACAAATTCAAGACAAAGCAAAAGAAAGTTGCATGGTATCTTTTCTACGACTTCATTCACACCTCAAGCTTCTTTCAAAGAATGACTTAAAAGGAACTCGAACTGAGTCTAGATTCAAACGTGCATTTGCGACACTCTTTGGTCAAGATGTTGAGACTTTTACATGCACAGTGTTCCTAAACATGGATCAACTAGAAAAGCAACTTGACAAAGAAGAATTTTAAGAGACTGGATCCATGGTTACTTTTAAAGTACTCGAGACACAGTTTCAGATGTTCATCAAGTCACGGATTTATTTAGATGATGAATATGTTGTAATGACATGCAACTACTTTCTACAATACACTCAACTCGATATTCGAGAATTCCGTGATACACTAATCCAACACATGGAATATGTTAAAAAGTCAATTGACAAAAGAGCACTTCATAAAAGAGAGTATGACAGCAGGGTGAATGAAAGACAGATGCAGACAACAGAGGAAAGGTTTGATGCGAGTAAAGCATTGGATGCTAGTTTGGTTAACGCAGAAAGCAGTGGGACATAATCTGGAAAGCATGATACAAGCAGCAGTTCAGGGAATGATGTAGATGCTGATGATGCAGATATCAAACCCGTATATGACGAAGAGCCAATGGCTGAGGTACAATTGACTGCTAAAAGTAATGTACTTGCTACAGGACAACAACATACTGAACAACCTGAATTCAATAATGAAGAAGAGGTTAACCAGAATGCTGAAAAATGTCATGACACATGTCCTTTGCCTGTTATATTAACTGATAACCAGAAACCTAAACACTCATATCAATCTCTCGAATCTAAAATTATTTGTCTCAAAAAGACTGTTGCCCAATTTCAAAAAGATTTTTTAAGAATGGAAGCATATTGTGTTAATCTTGAACTTAAATATCAAAATGAAGCTTTAAAAGAAGGGCAACATGGTTAATTTTCAAAAGTTAAAAGTAATGAAGCCAAGGTTAAACATGCCATAGATGTATTTGAAATAATAAACATCAAATTGGAACATAAAATGGCTAAATTACTTAAGGAAAATGAGACTTTGAAAAGGCATTACAAAGAACTGTCTGATTCTATCAAGAATACAAGAGCTAAGACTAGAACACACAATGTCTTTGATTGCTCAAAATGCTGAGTTCAAAGCTCAACTTCAGGAAAAAAGATTTGCAATTGCAGCACTAAAAATGAGTTAAGAAAATTAACAGGAAATAGTGTGAATACTAAGTTTGCAAGAACATAAATCTTGGGGAAACTAGTTTTACAACCACATAGAAACCAATCAGTTGTTAGACAACTGACTGCGTTTAAGTCTGAACGACCTAGAATTTCAAAACCATGGTTTGCCTCCTAAGTTGATGTGAATAACAATTTGTCAAAACCAGTCACTACACATTATTTGCCTAAGGATAGAAAAGCTTCCTCTACAAAACCTCATCTAGCAACTCTAGGAATAGTTCAAAGAACATGCCAATATTTAGCTCAAATGACATTGTTCATAATCACTACCTAGAGGAAGCTAAGAACAAGACACATGACAAAGGTAGGAATTCCAAACCTAGTGTGATGCCTTTTGCTAGATCACAAAGCACAACTAATGATTGCAAACCAAAACCTAAGATCGACAACAGAAAGTCTAGGAATTGGCATGCATCTAAGAGTAGTTACGTAACGACAAAGATTGTGCCCTTAACAGAACACTCTAGGAATTCTAGAAATTTTTCTGACTCCAAACATTTTGTTTGCTCGACATGTCAGAAATGAGTCTTTAATGCAAATCATGATTCTTGTGTAACAAAATTCCTGAATGAAGTCAACTCACGTGCTAAGGTTCCATCCAATAAGGACAACGAACAAAAACAAACCCATAAAGCAAACAAGTTTTGCAAAGAAACCAGAATGATAGATCCCAAAAGGACATAGGTTTTCAATCAAAAAGACTTACATAGTGCATGAGAAAACAATGACTCCTAGATCTTGTCTTAGGTGGAAACCGACGGGTAAAATTTTCAAGATAGTTGGTCTTAGGTGGGTTCCTACTGTAAAGATATTCGCATCTAGCACAACCAAGGTTGATAGTGAACCACCAAATGGTTCAAATAAGGATATCACTAACCCATATGAATGCGAACAAACTCTTAATGTCAGTACATGTACTCTTAACTTAAGTGCATGTACATCTTTCAATTCTAAAAAGGAAGGACTCAGAGTTTGGTTGCTGAAAAGACTGATATCTCAGAAACCAGGGCTTCAAGGAATTCTGATCTAATGAACAAGCAATGACTTCGATAACGATAACTGAGGGTTAGTAATGAACTGTGAATTCACAACCACAACAATGAACCGTCTGAGGTAGCGCGAAGCAACTTCCTAAAAGTGTTACTTCAGTAGATACAACAGACTCCGTCAGTCTCTGTCTACGCAACGGTTTTGGTGACGAGAGATAGCTCTAGAGTGTGGAAGGGTTGTATGATGAAGTTTTCACGCGTATATACATCTCTATATCAGAGGTGTCAACAAATCCTCTTCTCCCACTGACAATTCTTCACAACAAGACACACCACCTTCAGGCGTAGCTAGACACAAGGGGCTACAAAACAGAACTGATCACACCGCAGAATGCGACAAGAGTCATTGTGCTAAGGGGGGGGGGGGGGGGTGGCGGGGGGGAGGGGGACGGGGGGGGGGGGGGGGGGGGGGGGGGGGAGTGTGGATGGAATTGTTTAAAAAAAAAAGAAATATATAAAAATATAAAATTTCAAAAAGAAAATACAAAATCAGAAGAAAAAAATATTTCCAAAAAGAATCTTCTCGACGTGTCTCTTGGAATCGATAACATTTACGTACCTAGAAATGTTGATTAACATTGACAACGGGCTGTAAATGAAAGTTCGAGCAAGAGTTTCAAATGCTTTCAAAACATGTCATTTCTATTTTTCTTTATGACTTGTAATTTCTCTCAGATTGCAACTCGGACCCAAGCGACAAAGAAATGTGTACGTTTCCAGTGCGCTTTTTTTATTATTTAAAATTTTCTTATCCTTAGCGTTTTAATGAGAAGTATTCATCATGATTTTTTAAAATTTTAAACACAATTTTCAAGAATTTCTCACTGACGATTCATAATCTTTAAAATTGTGTTTCATCACTCTAAGTCCATTTATAAAGTTTACAAGACAAATCGTCTACATTTGTGTCATTTCAAATGAGTCATTGTGTTGAGGGGGAGTTTTTTTTTTGAAAAATAAAAGTTTTATGATTTTTGAGAAATCATAAATGAAAATATTTATGTATTTCAAAACATTCTATAAAAAGTCTTAATAACAACTCAGTAATAATAATGACTACTTAATAGATTGTATGTTATAAGATGATTTTGTGGTTGAGCACAATTTTTCAAGAATTCTTCAATAACAATTTATAATTTTTCAAAATTGTATGCTCAACAATGCTAACCATCAACTTTATATTCATTTTATAACTTGGTATCTTTTTTTTGGTGTCAAACATATATAAAATTGAGGAGGAGCAAGTTAATGTTCCATATAATTCATGCTAAGTATAAAAGTTTTCTCCATGAAGAATTTTCATGACAAATTTTAATCACATGGTATTTCAAAAACTAAGGTGAATTGGTATTTAAAATAAGGGAGAAATGTAATTAAAATATGATCTTGAAATAATAAGTATTCTAATCGACTCAAAGTGCCTTGATACTCTTCGAAAAAGTTTTATGGTTTACGATCTCATACCCATCACATTCTTAATTCACATGAATCTATAGTCATCATAGGGTGGTTAGGTTAGGTATATTCCTATGACCCAACAGAACCATAGGGATCTACCCAAGGAACAATCATATTAGAAATAGCAGTCCTTAGGTATGATTGGAGATAATGATATAAAGGAATAATGCCAACTAAAGAATTGACTAACACTGTACCATCACAACAAGGTGTTAGTATGACGTTTTGGTAAGCATTGATGGGTTGAAAAACTGAAAAAAGAAATGTATGGATAAAAGGTGAAAATAAAGCAAACCCTCCACACAACTATAGGCAAAACCGGGTCCAATACATAATTATCAAAAATAACAAAGATTGATTGTATGGTATTGAAGAATGACAAATCATGGACCTATGATGCAATGCATAACTCGCCCAGACATTCGAGTTTCTCTTAACAGAAACTTGTCTCATTTGTCATGGAGATACACATGACTTCTATTGACTTTCTCACTCTAAGTTAGTTGATATTCAATAGCTGGCAGTCTGCTCTAGCCTCCGAGTACTAAAACCAAAACGCATCAACGAGTCCGAGAGCAAGAGATCATAAAATAAAATCTATAATGACACATCCATTACAAACACTTGTTGAACACTGTAGGTCCTGTTTGTTGTGATTGAAGGTGGAGGTGGTGTGGGTGGATTTTTCGATCTTGTTTTTCAGACATGTTTAGTTTTGATGGTTGAGATGAATAACTGGTTTACCTGTTTCTTCTTATTCATCAGTTTCTCAAAAGCTTCTGATACCACTTGAAGTCCCTTGTTAAAACTTAATGGATCTTTGCAGCCCTATACGGATGATAGCCAGGATGTATAAATTCAAATGACTGATGTAAGAAACAATGCCAATGAATACTATGTTTTAATTTGCGGAATACTAACACAGATACTAAGAAGAACGGAATGAACACTGAATAACAACTTATAAATGTGTTACTTTTGAGATTATAAGATTGCTAACATATGATATTGTCTATGATTGCTAAACTTTTGTAGTCGTACTGTGATCCTCTATTATCCGTCTATTTTTCTAACCATGCCAAATTTGATCCTTTTATATCCAAGGGATAACCCAAAATGCTTACATACCTTTTTCTAAAATCTCTCATAAATTTCTTTTAAATAATCTTCTTAACGGTAACTAACTAACATTTTACTAACGAGATACTTAACTAACTAACAAGACTTAAAAACTTTGTATACTGTCGGTACTAAGTATAACTGTCAGTACTAACTATTTGTACTGTCGGTACTAAGTTAAGAAAACATTAATCCTAATAAACACCAATAAGTTCACAAGCTGTTAACAAGAGTCCTACACATTATCTTTGTGATTTTGCCAGAACATCCGAGTGATACTTAAGTATTCACCGTGAAGATAGAAATCTTGCTTGATCCAACATCAAACAATGTTAGGTTTATGGAAAAGTGTCGATTATGTAGTTTTATAATATTTTGTTATTAGACTTTATTTTGTTTAGTTTAATATAGCTTGTAATAACGTTTTATTATGCTTTAAGTAAGAAATAGCATAATAACCAAAGTCTAGGGTCTAGTATTGTCAAGTTAGGAAAACAAGGAAGGGAAGTCTCCCTCCCATTGCCTATAAATAGCCCTTTAATTTTCATTAGAGGGTGATGCCCTTGTAACTATAATAAGATTTGAATTTTCCCTTTACTTGCCCTCATTCTCTTTAATCTTACATGTTGATATGATTGATTCAAGATTCATATGACCTATCAAGTGGTATCAACCGCCAATAGAGAAATAAGAAGTGCATGATTTGTGGCATAGATTTTTTTCGAATCGAGAATCAAGAAGTGATGATTTCTGAATGTCGGTAGGTGCTTATTGAATGATTCGTGCTTGATTTTGGCTGGATTTCGAGTTTTTGGATGTTATGAGTTCTCGGAAGTGTTCATTTCTTTCTCGGAAGTGTAGTTTTGATTTTCGTTGAAGCTTGCATTCTCGGGAAGATTAGATTTATTGAGTTATTGGAATACTTTTTTCTTGAATATTAGCAATTTTAGTACGAAATATCAGATGTAAGCAATATATTCGATCTTTTGGTTTTAATCAAAAATCATTTATTAGGAATACGTTTTAAACACAATTCAGTTTATCGAGTTTGTTAAGTTCAGAAATTCGGTTCCATCGAATTAGTGATATAGGAATTTCATACGTAAAAAACTCGTTAATAAAGCAATACAAGTCATATTAACACTTTCATTTCACGAGTTTATCATTTTTGAATTGTGTCAAAAATCAGGTTTTCATGGAATTTACTTAAACTCGCAATCAAATTCGTTTCATCGAATTTGAGTTTTATAGAACACGTGGATTATCTAGTCACATAAAATTACGGTTATCATCGAATTGTGGTTATTCATAATTCATAACTTTGTTTTAACAAATTAGGCTTACAGAATTAATAAGTGAATAGTGTTACAAATTTTGAGTAGTTTTCAGTTTTACCCGAGTTATTTATTTGAAAGATTTCCGCGTTTGAAGTACTGTTCGTAGAAGGGTATTCGTTTTCAGATTTACTTGTTACCGAAAATGCCTACTGTTACCAGAGTTTGATATTTTCCTCACCAATTCTCACATCATATTCGTCTAAAAGATCTAATCTTTGAATCTTAAGAGACAATCGACATCCAAAACATACAACTATCCCTATGCTGATTAAGCCCAGGTTCTGAGAATAGGGCCCACCAGCCCATAGCTTGAAAGGGGTAGTTACACACCTTTGGCAAGTAGATTCAAACAGATTTCTTAATCTTAAAGAGGAAAAGGCGAAGTGGCTTCTCAAAGCACTAGAAGATTCCCTTAATTTTTTAGGAACATCACACCTACAGGTTCAACAATACCAAGGTTGCAAGACGTAGAGGATCTTCAAGGAGATGACTTATTATACTATGATGCGGAAATGGAACTCATGAATATGACTCCTTCTTTCAATTTTCCAATCGAGAGTTAACAATTCTGTGATTCTTGTAAGACGGCTAAGGAAATGTGGGCTCGTGTTGAACGTTTGATGAGGGGAACTATACAAAACCAAGTTGACAGAGAAACGCGGTTTACAAATGAATTTGATCAATTTTAATGCTGAACCAGGAGAAGTCACTATTTCATCTACATCATTTTTGCTCAGTTAATGATTGATTGGAATGAAAACAACATAAAGTTCCAACAGTTTCAGTTAACACAAAGTTTTCTGATAGTTTTGCCAACCGGAATGGTTGAAATAGTGACTCAAGTTCGTTTGGCTAAGCGATTGACAGTGATCGTTCGATGATACCTTTTTGATTATCTTTCGCAATTTGAGAATTGTTTAAATGCTGTCAAGGGCAAAGAAGTTAGAAAAGTCTCAGAATCCTCATGCTCTAGTAGCACACACGGTTCATTTCCAGAAACACCTCTTCTTATTATTTAACACATCCTCATCTGTAGTTAAATTTATGATGAAAGTAATGAGCAGGATGATGTTCACAACCATTCTGAAGATCCACCTAGCATCTGCTATGTTGTTACTTGCCAAAGCCATTACGTTTATAATTTCTCTAATCCAACAAACAGCGCTTCGTGCTTCGGCTAATAACAGAAATCAAGCAGTCATTCAAGATGACAGGGTGAATATTCAAAGCAAATATTCTGGTAATGTTGGAAGAAATAATAGACGAGCTTATGTTCAAGGAGAAGTTGTTGAGGGAATGAATGCTACAAATGAGACTGTAAATGTTTAAAGGATTGTTCGAACTCCGACTCCAGGCAATACTTCAATCGGTCAATGCTATAACTGCGGTGGAAAAGGACATTATGCTAGGAATTGTCCCAAGCCAAGGGTTCGTGATTCAAAGTATTCAGGAGCACAATGTTGTTTGGCAAAACAGGATGAAGCCGGTGTAATTCTTACTGATGAGCAGAATGATTTTCTGTTTGCTGATGCTTTAATAATGGAAGAAATTAAAGAACTTAGTGCAAACATATGCTTAATAGCCAGAATTCAACCAGCTGATCAAAATTGAAGATACACATGTTTATGATCAGTGTGCAATAGACCAACTTGCTAGAATGCATATGAAGAAGCTAACAAAACAACAAAGATTTCTCAAAAGGGTCCAACAACAAAGTATGACTTTGACCATATCAGATTGAAGTACAGGGGGGAAAAGGAAAGGAAATCGGGTTTGGTGAAAACATAACCAAGGATAACAATTATCTAAAAGAATTTCTTGAAGCTGATGAAAGGGAAAAACGTGTTCACAAACAAGCTGAGTCTCAATTGTATCGTGATCGAGATATTATTCGAGATCTCAAAAAAAAACGAGATAAGTTGAGTCAAGAGGTCAAACATTTCAAACAGAAAAATAAGGAATTACAACAATCACATTTAATTTTAAAAAGAAAAATGAGTGAAAACGAGGATAAGTATCATGATACTATTCTTGATCTTGAGGAAAAACTGAAAAAGAATGTTGATTTGTTTTTGAAAATTAGTAATTCTTTACAAGCAATGTTTATGCTTGGTCCAAAACCATTATCGGTTTATGATCAACAATTAAAACATGGTTTGGGGTATCCGAATCCTTATACACTCAGACAAGCAATTTTAGAATGTCCAAAGTTATATGTTGAATCTAGGACGGGTAATATAGAAATTCATTTGAATGTTAGAGATTCTGAAGAAACTCTAGAGGATGCTTTCAAAAGCCAACAGAAAATGAATAAAAAAATTAATGATCCAATTGATGTTGCGAACAAACAAAATTGTTGGACAATTGATTACAAACAATTGAATGCGCTTTATAATGACTTTGTTCCTCAAAAAGAATCATTTCGTTGAAAATCAAGTTCTCACTCTTATATTCTCCTTTGTTAAGATTCTGGAAACAAAATCAATGCCAAGAGTTACATGTGATGCAAGAATCATTCAATTTTAAAAAGTTGGATTTTAAAAAGTAGTTTGTGTAAGATAAAACAGGAAAGTAAAAGCGCAAGCAATGTTTTATACATCAAAGAAGAGATAGCTCTTAAGATTTTTTGTCCGAGATCAATTTAAACCACTTCTATGAATTACTAGATTACTTTGATGGCTTTCAGAATCTAATTCAAAGGGATAAAAAGAAGAAATGAAATACTTTTGAGTAAGAATGATGTTTTATATTGATTGAGATTGAAAGGCAAAAATGATTTGTTGAAAGAACAACTTTTGGAAGCATCACTCATAACATGAAATTGAGCTATTAGTGCGTGTTGTTAACTATTGGATGTGTTTGATAAGTCCTTACACGTGAACTTGAACAAGTCATAAAGAAATCTTTAGAGATTCAAGAGATTTGAAAGCAAGAATAAAAATTCATTGAGAAAGATGTTCAAAGATGTGAAAAACAAAGTGAAGATTTTAAGTTTAAAAATTGCAACATGAAAAAAGAAAAAGATAAATATGAATCTTCGAAGAAAAAAACTCAAAACCTCTTGATTTCTCTGGATTTCTAAAATACAGAAACTTGAGGAATGAGAACGAGATTAGATTTTTAAAGTACAATCTTTGATAAAAGAACGAGATAAGCCAAAATAGATATAAAAAGCCTTTTTCGAATCAATAAAAAAAGACACCGGTCCTCAAACTCAAAAGGAAATGGCTTGAGTAATTGATCATAGCCGTCTGAGAAAACTATGCATATGGTGATATACGTGCTGAGAATCAGTAATCCTTTAGTTACCAATCTGAGTTTAAAGCTAGAATGAAAAATGGTGAAAATGGTAAGTCCCTGTAAATACTAAGTTGACAAGACACATGTTCTCAAACTTTACTTTGTCACACCCTTAAATAAAAATGCTTTTCAAAAGCAGATGGTTGTTTTAAAAACAAAAGAAAACCATGTTGAGTCAAAACCAATCACTTTACAGACTTCACATAACAAACAAACAGGGACGTATCAAAACATAAATGTCATTAGCCCTGGAATGTACAGAGTTGTCACACAACAAGAATCACAAACAAACAAGACTAAGAATGTGTTATCTTCTACAGGAATGAATGCTACATCTAGTGTGAAAAGACCAAAGAGTAGAATTCACATGTCAAGAGACCAGAGTCTTAGAAGTCTCTACTCTAAGAATGAAAATCAAAGAAAGAGCGTTTATTGTTAGGAAAAATAAGCAAACAGATAATACATTTGCTAAAGTTGTGTCAAACAAGGAGAATGTAATTGATGTTACTGTTGCACACGCTTCTAAAGCGAAAACTTTGTTATGTGTTTCTTGTAGGCAAAATGTGCTTATTCCTTTTCATGATAAATGTTTGCTAAGCATAAAATTGAATGTGCTTTCGATATGCTCGTAGAACCTCTCTGTTAATTCCTAGAGTACTAAAATCTCTGAAACTTACTTTTGTAGCTCTTAAGACTAGGTATTCTGAGAAGCGACACACCTCTAATACTTTAGATACTATTCTGTAGCTTCCAAATCAAGATTGATGAAGCAAGTGCATCCAAACTAGAGATAAAAGGTTTTCAAGTGTTTAAGAAAAAGAAAAGAAACATGCGTGATGAACCATTAAGCCCATTCATGCTAAACAAGATTCGACAAGTAGATTATGGCAAAAATGGTTTGAATCACAACCAAATGTTTATGTGAAACCCTGTTAACATAAGCCACATGCTCATACTACTCCTTCGAATACTCGAAACCACAGTATTCAGTTATAGATGGATATCAAATTGCCCAGTAGTCATGTGTTTTTCTTCTTAGTGTTCAGGGTATCTAGATCGTCTATGGGTTTTGTTCAGTGGTTGTTCAATAGCAAGATGATACGGTTGATCTTCACTATTGAAAACTTCAATTGAAAAGTTCATAACCGTTCGCTTTGGAAATGACAACTTTGCAGCTGATTACAGCTATGGTGATTATATACTATGGAAATATCACTATTTGTCATGTAATTAAGTTGAAGGTCCTTGACATAATCTCTTTAGTGTTTGGACAATTTTTTGTGATGGAGAGTTGGAAATGCTTTTCTTCTAATACATGTCATGTCAAAATCTTGAAGGAGATATTTGCTCACGTAGGCGTACGCGATTCAAATTTATTTACTATGCGTCCATTTCATACATGGCTGCTTCTTCCCCATTGGTCTAACTCCAAGCAACTCAACAAAGTCATGGTTATGGCATCGACGACTGTCACATCTAATTTTGGCACACATAAATGATCTATACCAACTTGACTTGTTGAAACGGTTTACCAAAGTTCAAATATGAAAAAGATCATCTTTGTTCTGCTTGTGAAAGAGGAAAAAGCAAGAAAGCTTCTCATCCACCTAAATTGATTCCAAGTGATTACTCCAAATTGGAATTACTTCATATGGATTTGTGCGGTCCAATGAGAGTAGCTTCGGTCAATGGAAAGAAGTATATTCTTGTGATAGTGGATGATTTTTCTAGATTCATGTGGGTTTATTTTCTTCGTTCGAAGACGAAACTCAAGAATGAGCAAGAAATTCATTCTCCAGCTCAATTGAATAACAAAAGCCAAAGTTTGCAAGATTCAGACTGATAATGGCACTGAATTCAAGAATGCAACTCTCAAAGCTTATTATGAAAAGTTAGGCATTATGCAACAATTTTCAATTGCTCGCACACCTCAGCAAAATGGAGTAGTAGAACGACGTAATCGTACTCTAGTTGAGGCTGCTCGCACAATGCTTATTTTTTCGAGGTTACCTGAATTTCTTTGGGCTGAAGCAGTTGCTACAGCATGTTTTACTCAAAACCGGTCAATCATCAACACATAACACAATAAAACACCTTATGAGCCATTACGTAGACAAAAGCTAAATGTTGAGTATTTTCATGTGTTTGGCTCATTGTGTTATCCAACAAATGACCATTATGAACAATGGGAAAAAGAAAACCTAAAGCAGACTTGAGGGTTTATTTGTTTCTTCGAAAAACATCAAAGGTTTCGAATCTATAACCGTCCCGCACAAAATGATTATGGAGACTATACAGTCAAGTTTAGAAAGCTTAACACAATAGCTTCTGAACACGATTGGTCTTTAGAACGCCAACTCAACAGGTTATCATCAAATTCCATCAATGACTTAATGAATACTCCTTCAAAAGGAATGATTGGATAATTTGTTCCGGCCAATGTTTGAAGATTATGTTGAGCAGAAATCCTTTTTGATACTACCAATCAATGCCCGGCACAAATAGACTCACGATTAAAGAAGAACTCACCTCTACATCTTCAATCATATGACAACATGAGTGCTCCTCCGGTTGTCCACACAACAACATCTGCCTGCCGAACAAACTTACTCCAATCTCTTTATAAGAAGACTAATGACATTCAATCAAGAATTCTGCTGATTTTGATGGTAATACACATTTTGTTCCATATGATTCTCTGAATCATGAGGAATTGAGTCATCTACAATGAATCTCGAACCATCAAATGTGCATAATTTCCATCAAGTATAAACCTCAACTCATATTTGGATAAAAGATCATCCTCTAGACCAAGTTATTGGTGACCCATCCAAACCTGTTATGACTCGTCAACGGCTACAAAAAAAACATCAATCATTAATCCGTCATTCGATTTTCCATTCAAGCCTCGTTGGGACATAACGACCCGGGAACACTCTATACTGCTTTCAGTTTCATTGGTCTCGCGAGATTTCGTCCCTTATTGTGTATTTATATTTATTTGTATTTATTGGTACATAATAAGGGGTGAGAACGAGCGAGTCAAGACGTCATGGGGGTGACATATTACTTGTTCAAGTATATGTAGATGACATTATTTTTGGATCAACAAATCCAGATTTTTCAAAAAGATTTGCAAACTTAATGAAAAACAATTTTGAAATGTCGATGATGGGTGAACTAAAGTTCTTTCTTGGACTTCAAGTTCATCAATCTCCCCATGGCATATTCATAAGTCAGTCACAATATGCAATAGAGTTGTTAAAGAAACATGGACTAGATGAATGTGTCTCCATGAGCACACATATGGCAACAGAGAGACTGGATGCTGATTTACAACAGCCAATCGACTTATTGTCGTATGATAGGAAGGCTTATGTATCTAACAGCCAATCGACCAGACATAGCCTTTTTGCTTACTTTTGTAAGTGCAGTTATCAGCACGACCACATCGGTCAAACACCTTAAAGAGGTCAAATGGATCTTCCGGTACCTAAGGCAGTCCTATAACATGGGACTATGGTATCCGAAGGATTCTGGTTTTGAACTAATTGCCTATTCAGATGTGGACCATGCAGGTTGTAAAGATGATTGTAAAAGCACATCAGGAGGAGTGCAATTTTTAGGTGGAAAGCTCGTGAGTTGGAGTTCCAAGAAACAAGATTGTACTGGGATGTCTACTGCAGAAGCTGAATATGTTTCATTGTCTGCATGCTATGCTCAAGTGATATGGATGCGTACTCAACTGCTTGACTGTGCATTTAAATAAAATCGGATTCCGATGTATTGTGATTCCAAGAGTGCCATTGCTATTTCATGCAATCCAGTCCAACATTCTAAGACAAAGCACATTGACATCCAGTATCATTTTATTAAAGAACATGTTGAGAGAGGTACTGTAGAAATTTACTTTGTCGGAACAGAATACCAACTTGGGAATCTATTTACTAAAGCACTTAGAAAAGAACGCTGTGAGTATCTAGTTCATCGCATTGGTATGAGATGTATGACTCCAACTCAGTTGGAAAGTCTGACAAAGTCATCTTCGTAAAAAGATCATACATCACAATCATGTACATAAATATTTCAAAAATAACAAAAAGATTTGACACATTTTTATTATTAAAAAAACATAATTTAAAAAGAATTACAATCTTTTGTTTCATGATTCCAAATTTCTTATTAAAACCGTTTACATTGCAAAATACGGAATCATGATCCAAGGGGGAGTTCTTACAATTTTCATTCACAAACATCTTTTTGATAATAAACTCTCACGATGACAAAATTTGGAAATGTTATATTTTCGAGGGGGAGTTTTCAGTTGGAAAAGTAACAATTTTTCGGTCTGTAAATTTAACATAATTGTCATTTCAAGGGGGAGTGTTTGAAAAGATTCATTGTTTAAGGGGGAGTTTGTGTAAATTCAAAAAAAACAAAAAAAACAAAAATTGGAAATGTTAAAGTACAAGGACTGAATGTGTAACTTTTACAAAAAAATTCGCTAAATAACAAGTACAGGGGCTGAATGTGACAAATTTTCCAACAGTTTTCGGTAAAATTTAAGTACAGGGACTACAAATGTCAATTTTACAAACTGTTTTCGGTGGCTATATAAAGGGTTTTAATTTCATTTTTTACTTTTCTTGTTTACCGAATCTTTTTACCGAATTTGAGTGGAAGTGTGTTTTTCGATATCTAAGTTCATTACAAGGCTTTTGACTTCACTTCTTACTCAAACGTAAGTGGAAATAGATGTTTTAGGTGTTTTTGAGTTAGTTGGGATTACCGAGTTTGAACTCGGTAAAAATGAGGTTTACCGAATTTGTGAGTCTATCGAGTTTAATGTAAAAAGTGACTTATCGAGTTTAGTGTAAAGATGAGGCTTAGATTTAGTATAAAAAGTTACTTAAGACCATAAAATGATCATAGAATGGTTAGGATTGACTTTTGATTAAATTCGGTAGTAAATTACCGAATCTGTTTCTAATAGTCAAAATCGGTAAAGTCAACTGATCAAAATCGGTAGTCAACAAAAGTCAAACTCAGTAAAGGTTAATGGTGAAAATCAGTCTAATTGTTTGGGGTTTTGTGAAAATGTTTTGTAAATGTAATAATGTTGTTGCTTCATGATTGTAATGCTTATTGTGTGAATGTCTGTGAAAAACAAAACGATCAGTTTCTAGTGTGCTCAAAAACTGACAAATAATTTTGGCAAAGAAACAAGTTTTCATGAATTTTATGCTATGGATCATATATGTCTATTCGTAATTGTTTAAGTGGACTAAGTCATGTCCGGTTTTGACCGTTTTCTGCATTGAACAGAATGAGGAGTGAGTGACTTAGTGTCCATTCAATTATTGAATTAGATGTGTTTGTATTCATGGTTTAGGCTTCATAATCAAATGTGAAAGAATCAAAGTTTTTATAAATATGTTAATTTCAAATCTCAATTGTTTAAGTGGACTAAGTCATGTCCGGCTACGGCCGTTTTCTGCAATGAACAGAATGAGGAGTGAGTGACTTAGTGTCCATTCAGTTGTGGGTTTGTGATTACATTATTCAATATTATCAACATCATGAAAAGTTTTGTCACATGATTTTTGAAAAAGTTCTCAAAATCTGTTATTGTGTCAAAATGATACTCTTTCTTAAAACAATTTTAAGAAGTTGAAGGTTTTCTCTTGAATTTTTATAACTGTGTCTTGGTTCAAAACACAAGAGAAATCTTCATCTTTCTTGAGAGAGTATCATGTCACAAAGAATTTCTGGTGAGGATATTCTAAAAACAGAAAGAGAGAGCTAAATCCATACGCGAAAAAGCAAATCAAAAGTGTGTTCGAAAAAGAAATGCCAGAACACACAAAAATGGTAAATCAAAAGAATAATTCGAATAAAGCGTATGGCATGTGCTAGAAAAAGCAAGAACGAGCACATGAGAAACAAACTGATCAAAAATATGTTCAAAAAGAATTGCCAGAACATATAAAACAGACAGAGAGGAAAAAGACAAAAATGTCAAAAGAATTATTTGTTTCCTAACACCTCAATTGTATTCATTCAGTTATCATCATGGCACAACGACAACAAGCAGCTGATGTTCATCCAGATGAACTGTGTCCTCCAAACAAGCGTTATGACCTTATGGATGCTAATAAGAAGGTTGACTTGGAGAATGTGCAATGTCCATCAGAGAGCAAGATTCTGATGAATATTATTACGAATCATCCGTTACGATTCAGCATTGCAGCATCAGCATCTGTACCTTGGATTTATATGGCACAGTTCTGGCATACTTTGAAAGAAGACGGATCAAAGCATCGTCTCAAGTTCCTGCTGGATAGAAAAGAGCTTACACTTACTCTGGATGACTTCAGAACAATCTTTCATCTTCCGCAAGCAAATGATAACAATCATGCTTCGTTTGTGCCACCACCATCATTCTCTGATATGGTTCCATTTTACAAACAAGTGTTGGGATTTTCAATGGAACTCAAGAACAAGCTTTAAGACAACCGATCTTCTGCAACCATGGCAAACGTTGTGCAAGATATTTTCTAAATGCTTGACAACACGCGTAACTGGATGGGATCAACCACGGTTGCATATTATGCGAATGATGTATTCGCTTTATCAATAAGAAATTCATGTTGGTTATGCGGAGCTACTATGGGAAGGACTTATTATTCTCTTCATCATCCAACATCTACGATTCCTTATCTCAGATTTACTAAGATCATCATTAGTCATTACATGACTAATTTTCCTGAGATCTCAAGGCGTGCTAGAGACATATATCACAATCAAAAAGATGATCATAGACACGAAGACAGAGTTGGAATGAAGATTCCAGACTGGGTGATCTCAGACGAAATAAAGCACACAGAGCATTATCGGATGTATGCGGAGGAGTTTAGGATAGATGTTCCTCTGATCAGTCAAGGCCGATTGAGTCTACCAAGGAACGATAGGGACACCTAAGCGCCCTTAGGTCACCTAACTAAGGAGATGCAGGAGAGTTCAAGTGCTCCAAAATGTTCTACTGTGATTTATTTTTGTATTCCTCAAAGGATCCGCCGCTTACTCCACCAGCTCTAGTGCCAAACGATGATAAAAGAGATGAGATGATTTTACAAGATACATACAAGTTAAGTCTTGTGAGCTTAAAAGTCGCGAAGAGCAAGAAGCTAGAGATAAATGTAGAAAACTGGTGAACAAGCACTTGGCATTGTAGAAATTGAAAAAGATGGTGAAGAATCAGAGAAATGTTATTAAATGATAGTCCCTCCTAGGATGTTGACCAAATATTTCCGGCCACGAGGTTAGAAGCCTGGAGTTGATAAGGAAAGTCCGAAGGTGGAGATTACTAATGTTGTAATACCTGTGAATGGTTAATGAAGGAAGAAGAGGAAATAAACCTGATGAGGTGTACTGAATTAAAGGAGGGAGAAGGAAAGATTGTAGAGGCGTTTAGGGTACACCATCCCCTACACCAATTAGATCCTCTAGGATTCATATGATCTCGTATCTTCGGTACTAAGAAACTCTAAGAATTAAAGGAAATATACTACCTACACCATCATCAAGGTTCACTCAACACCAAGTTATCTACCACAAACCAGTTTCTATCATTATTCAAAACTAAACTTGCTCATTTCAAACGTTACAAAGGTTTCTTTCAGGAGTTACAGGGACGTTATGGATATTTGTTTGAGCATTTGAAAGCAAAGTTCTTGTCAAGGAAGTCATTTGATACTCTTGCTAATTATCTTCAGGAAGTAATGGTTGAATCTCTACCCACGATGGTAGATAAGCATATTAAGGAGCAAGTAGCGAAGCAAGTTCCTGATTAGGTTAAAGTTCAAGTTCCAGTGTATGTTGCAAAAGGGCTGCTTTTGGAAAGGCAACAGAATAAAGAAGAGACTAATAAGATTATTGCTAAAGCCATGTTACAGGAGCGTGGGAGATTACAGGATGAAATTCCATCATAGATTCAACAAGCAATTGATAATAACATTCTTCTCTGGTTGATGGAGTCCCGTAAGTATTTATATGTCGGACATATTCTCCATGTTCATCCAGCTCAACCACAAACAACATCTGTTCCTGAACAACAATATCAACTGTATCTTTTAATGAAAAACAATCCTCAGTTGCAGCAACATGACATAGCAATATGGCTGGCACTTCAAATGAAATTTAAGACACTTTAGGTACCTCAAACTACTTGTAAAACTTCTTTCGTTTGCCCAAGAGATCAGGATGACCCTTATGATGATGCTCCTCCTAAAGGGGAGAATAGTGTAAAGCGGCAGAAGACATCTAAGTATGAAACATATGTGACTAGAGAGTCATCTGGACAGGTTAATGAAAGTGAACAAAGTCTATCATCTTTAGGTAATCAAGAGCAAGTTGATGATTATGATTTTTGGACTGAGTCGTATGCTTTAGATGATGATGAAATACCAATGAAGCAAGTATCACAAGACATTATAGAAGAAGTGTCACTGACTATTAATGAGGCATAGCTAAAGAAAATTACTGATGAGATGTTGAGACAAAGATGTACTTCAGGAAATGAGCATCAATATCATATTGTCAGATGAATACTTTCTGAAAAGTGACATTGTTGGAAAAGCAGAAAGGAAAATTATTGCATCTACACAGCACGAAAGGCCACACCTCTATTTCAAAGCAGTTAGAGAGATCCGGAAGCTCCAGCATTGTCTTGATAAATAGGATCTTTTGTATTTAAAGAAAGAAATTCAGCGCTGAGAAAGCTAGTGTTGTCACTTCACAAGTTTCCTGCAATTATTTTCAATGATGTTGATATCGAAGAACGGGACTTCCAAATGGGTGAATAAGTGTGTAAAGAGATTTAATCCTTTTTGCTCTGTTATTGGTGTGAAAACTTGGAGAATCTCATGCAAGATCTTCTACATTAAAGAGGCAGGAAAGAGCTGGAAAACCAAAGGAAGTTGTTTATTCGATCTCAAAAGATTCATTCAAGTTATCAAGACGTACTAGGAACTAGGCCATGAACACAAGTTCATCACAGAGATAGTTGCAAGAAGAGCCAATGAGCGCATAGTGTTAATTACCGAGTCTGATTACAAGAATCTCAATAAGAATTATATTAAGGATTTTTTAAAAAATTACTTGCTGATCTGAATGGCAGGTAACTGATTATGCATGAAATCGAGTATCTGTTTTCGGTCTTTATCAGTTTTTATCAGAAGCTCAGTGATATGGGAAAGAGTGCATGACTTTCAACTTGGAATAGAAAGCTATTAACAGAAGGTTAATCTTACTGCACCAACAATATCTTTCCCAAGAATTGAAAAGCACAAAATGTTCTCCATCATTTATGAGCCTGTGCATGGAATAATATACAAGAATAGCAAGAAAGAGAAAAGGGTGATGAGACATTCACAGATTTATAAGTTTTGTGATGCAACACTAAACAGAGTATTAGAAGGTCTAAAGAGTGACAATAATGATGTTAAGTATAGCTATAAACAAAGAGATCTTACTGAAGATGAGGTTGAGTATTTGAAATTGTTTGAAGAAGAAATTAAAGTGAGATTGAAATATCACAACCAGATGAGAAGATGGGAGATATATGTGAATGGAAGACCACTTGGACCACGAACGGAAAGCCCAGAATAATCAACCATTAGGGGGAGATTGTTAGGTTCAAGAAAAGTGTCGATTATGTGGTTTTATTATATTTAGTCATTAGTCTTTATTTTGTTAAGAATAATGTAGCTTGTAATAAGGTTTGTTATGCTAAAAGTAAGAAATAGCATAATTACCAAAGTCTAGGGACTAGAAGTGAAACATTAGAAAAATAAAGGAAGGGAAGCTTCCTTCCCTCTCCTATAAATACCCCTCTTAATCATCATTAGGGGGTTAAGCCTTGTAATAATCTTTTCCATTTTTCCCTCCATTTTATATCATTTGAAATTTAAATACTTGCCTTCCTCTACTATTCTCTCTAAGCTTTCATTGATGATCATGTATGATTCAAGATAAACAAGACCTAACAAGAGTCATGCGAGTATGAGTAAGTTCCGGGAGCGAAATCTTCTTCCATACGGAAAGAGGCATTAAATTGATGCTAGCGCCAAGATCGGCCAAGGCTAAGCACTCAACAAGTTTCGAAAAATCACAAGGAATGAGAAACTTGCTGGGGTCTCTAATTATTTTTTGGCAACTTTTTAAGGAGCACCGCCGAACAATTCTCATTTAATGGAGTATTTGCCAATTCGAATAATTTCTCCTTATTACTAAGGAGACTCTTAAACGTAGAAGTGAACTTATGTATGTGAAGAAGAGCATCCACAAAGCTAAAGTCAAAGTGTAATTTTTTAAAAATTTGAAGGAATTTCAACATTTGATTATTAGCTGTCTCTCAGAGCTTTTGGTCGTTAAGCCTTGAAGGATAAGGAATCGACGGTTTAGGATTAGGCTTTGGAGTAACATCGGGTTCTGGAATAGTAATTTGGACAACCAGAGGTTGGACGTGTGCGGTACTTCCTAAGTTTGTAGTTTGCACCTCGTCCTTTGTCGCCTCTGGTTCACGTTCCACTTCCTTTGGAAGAGGAAAATAAGTAGTTAGAATCGTAGGTCCATCATAAGAAACACCACTTCGGGTTGTAATAGCTTCTAAGTCACCTCTCGGGTTAGCAATGGTATTACTAGGAAGTGATCCTGAACCCGAGGGACTCTGCATTTGAAAAAAAACTGCTCATCAAGTTATTTAGCTCATTGCTCATCATGTTTTTTAGCTTAAAAACTACACTTAAAAAGAGACTAAAAAAACTCCCTCACTACAAGGGTTAAGCCCTCTATTTATAGGATAGGATAGATGCCTCGAGGTCTTTTAGCTGGTTTTCTTGTGTGAGAGGAAAAACAGCATCAATCTTGGCCCTTCAAATCAACTTATGCTTCTTTAAATTCATCTTAGCCCTTGGATGTTTGCCATGTAATCATTCCCTAATGATTGCTGTTGGATTGCCAACGTGTCAGAGAAAAACGTCACTCATTGCATCATTATTGGCTTCTAGAAGGTGGGTTTAATCCTTAGGGTAAGTGTAATTTTGGAAGTGAAGAGTGAACAGTGAAAATAGGGGTGGAACGGGAAAAGGGGTTGTTCTGTTTGTTTGATTGGTGCAGGGTGAGGAGTTTGGTGAATTGGCGAACTTGGTCCCTCAACTTATATAAGTATATAACATCTTTACTCCTTTATGGTGCATCTTTGGTCCTTTAAGTTTTATAACGGTTTGCACCGTTGGTCCTTTTAGGACTAACGGGGGTGTTATAAAGGAGGTTATGGTTAACGAGAGTTATAAGAGGCGTGGTTTGGGCTAGGTGTTGGGCTGGGTGTGGTATAAAAGGATTTGGGCTTCTTATAAGGTTTTAGGTTTTAAGGATTTAGTATTAAAGTAGGCTGACCTAGGCCTACTAGGTGGGTACGGGTGGGCTCACTTTTGGCAATTTAGGTTTTTGGGTCGATTTTTGATGCTCTTTCTAATGCCTCATCCCGGGGTTGACTTTGACTTGACTTTGTTGACTTGGCTTTGATTTTGGCTTCTCTTTACACTCTTTCCGTTCTCGTGCTCGGTTTTGTCGTTTTGGCTTTGATTTTTGTCCTTTTCTTAGATATCCATTTCCTGCATAATACATATGTAAAACATACAAATACAATGTATTTTTGACACGTTTTTAGTCATTTAAGTCCGGTTTTAGTGGTCAAAGGTATGTGTAATTAAACGCATACCAATAAGCTTAATCGATGTCTCGGGCACATCTTTGTACTTCAACGTAGAAGTAATCTTGTTAAAATATCGAATATGAGCATGGGGATCTTCTTTCTCAAAACCGAAGAATTGTTTTGAAGTTACAAGATTGATTAGACTATGCTTGAGCTCGAAATGTTCAACGGGAATGAGTGGTACTACGATTGCCTCCGCATAACCCTCGGTGGGTGCACGGAGTAATTCCGTCATAGTATGTTGATTAGCCATCGTAACTACGGGAGTCTCTTCAAGAGAAAACGGTTCGACTCTTTGCTTGGAACGTCTACGATTATGAAGTTTTGGAGTCGTGGAAGATTCGGCAATTAAATGTGATGAAGAGCGAGTGCGCATGCACTAATAAGAAAAATATTTTTGTAACCGATAATCGAACAAGTGTAATGTAGCTCTTTAGAAAACGCACAAAGAAGCGGAGGAGCAGGTAAGCGCGAAGCATTTTAAAAACCTTCTCCTTTCGGGTCGAAGTTCGTAGGATCAACCCTCCTTAAACCTCTCTTAAAGTTTGTAATCTAAAAGTGAGCCGATTTCACAAGTGACACAATCGTTGTTTTTGTTGTTTTACAATTTTTATTTTTTTGGTTTTTTAAATACTTTAGGAAAAGTTTTTTTGTTTTTTCTAGTAAATCTACGAAAATAAATTGAGAAAAATAAAATATTTTTGTATTTTTTTTAGTTTTATATAAAAGAAAATAATAAAACGATAACTTCACGAGGAATGGTCTTCAAAACACTAATCTTCAAACTTCAACGTGATATTCGATACACACCTCCCCGGCAACGCGGCAGCGGGCCAAAAATAAGAATTTAGGGCAAAATGGTAAATATATAAAATTATATATATATTAAATATATAATAAGAGAGAGAGAGAGAGAGAGTTATGATCAAATAAGAAAATGGATAATAAGTAACTATAACCGCATATACGAGGATGCACCTACTGTAAATTAAATGCAACTCCTATAAATCTAGATGCTTATAACGCATCATAAAGTTTCACTAGCTTTTAATAGAGCATATACTATATTAGATGCAATATTTATTTTTTTTTGTTCCTCTGCATGTGCCAAATCATTAAATCAATTGCCAACCATCTACACATCAAGTTAACGTTTGAAAACAAATGATGCATCTAAATGAATAGAAATGCTCTAAATGCAAGTCCGATGCATCTCAAATGATGTGATTAGACACTTCTCACCACTTCTATTTTAATTATACTTCTCACAGGATTCCCTACTATATATATATATATAAATATAAAAATATAAATTATAATCTAAAATATATATATATATATATATATAAGATATATATATATATAAATATATATACTAGAGATAACCTATTAATCAAATAATATAAGAATATATTCGTAAAGAAATGAAAATCCACTTAGGAAAAGGATGACAAAACTCTTCGCGTCGTATCACCCGACGAAGCTTGATTTGAAGAATATCGTTTAAGTTTGTGATCGCGAGAATTTGAATAGTCCCAAGTTTGATTTTGGATTCCTATTTCTACTTATGAAACGCAAAAGCAAATAAAAGCAAGCAATCAAATAAGGCAACTAAGGATTTAGGCTAAAAACGATAACGGGAATTCTAAAACGCGACTTAAAAACTTAAATAAGCAATTTACCCCTAAAAATGACAAATTATTTTTAAAATACCTATAAATGATTAAAAATAATTTAGAAAAAAAAATAATTTTTTTTAAGAATCAAAAACAATTTTAATCTAGAAAATAAATTAAAAAATGAAAATGCTAAAACAATTATAAAGAATCTAAAAAGATTTATTGAAAATATAGTTAAGACTATTGCTAAGATAAAGTGTAAAAAGAAAGAACAAGATAAGGCACTCGTAATAAGCAGAATTCAGCTGATAATACTTAATAAGCTTAAACTGCAAATACACCATATAAACCAAATGGCCCAATGGTCTTATGAAAAAGACCCAAGGGCGCAATGGTAAGAGTGTGTGTGTGTGTGAAGGCAAGGTCGCAGGTTCAAGTCCTGGACCTTACCTTTTTGAAAAACATTTGTTTTATTTTTCTTTTAAAAACAGTTAAAGAACAAGCTAAAATAAGCAACTTTTAAAAAGAGACTTTTACTAAAACTTAATTTTAAGCTATGAAAAAGCTATTTAAAAGAGACAATTTTGCTTATATTAACTAATGATTAATAGCTAAACTGTTGGCTATTTAAAAACTCAATAAGCAATTACAAAACCTAAATAAGCTAAAACAGGCTTAGTCCTAGACCTAATGAGCACATTAGATCTACTAAATAACTAAAACAATAGGCTAATAACACTACAAAGAGTGAAACATCTTGACACAAATGAGACTTAAAAGGGCCTTTTGACAAATTTTAAGCTATAACACAAGGAAATACTTTAAGCTAAAACAATAAACTAGACCACCTAATAAGCACTTAATGACAGGAAATAAGCAAACACTTAAGCTAAAAAATATTAAAAAGCTATTGAGACAGCAGACCTTAAAAACTGTTTTGAAGACTTTTTCCACTTTTTAAGCTCAAATTTAAGGACCATTAAGCAGTCATAAAAAGCTATGAATTAAAAACAGATGAAGACTAAGACTTAAATAACAAAGATAAGCAAAATTTAAGCAGATAAGCTAATGAAATAAGCTAGAAAAAGAGACATGAAACAGACAGACTACACTAGTATATTTTTGGCTTTTTGAAAATATATTGACACGTTGCATCACCGATTTCTAAGGACTTAAAACTCCATTTTTCTCACTCACTAAAAAACTGAAAACCATGAAGAACTTACACTACAATAAGCTAAACTTGATAAAATTTAAACAAGTTTAATCATAGATGTGACCACAATTTACCTGCATAAACTGACTTAACAACTAATAAGTCTTGATTGTTTTTGAACTAAGGTTTTCAAAAGGTTTTTCAAAAGTCTTAAGACTCAAAACAAAAATGTTAATTGTACATTAGACCAGTTCATAGCACACAACCCAACACCATAAGCATCTATTTTATAAAATCAAACTAATAAGCATCTCGCACTACTTTTGAAACTAGCAACTTGGAATTCAAATAAAAAACTATCAAACTAGACGATACTTAATCAAACTCTATAAAAACTATCATTTAGACCTACTAAGAGCTAATGAAATCTAAATTAACCCCCTAAGACAGATTTAACACTATTTTGACCCGTTTTGAACCTTAACCCAAACACTCCTTTAAAATATGAAAATTTATTTTTAAGCCAAAACAGATCTAAAAAAGCTGTAAAAGATGAAAACAGATTAAGCTCTAACAATTTAAAGAACATATAAGCAATTTTTAGTCCCACAAAAAGCACTAAATATCATAATCAGATCAATGGACATATTTTTTTGTCTTGTTTCAATAGTTTATATGAAAAAAAACTTGAATAAAAGAGATCTAAGCTATAACACAGCACAAATAAGCAATAAGCAACATTAATAAGCATATTAAAGCAAATAGAAATAGAAAATAAGCAGTAATAAGCAAAAGAGATAAGCTAGACAGTTTTAAGCTATTAAATGAGAAAAGGAGAAGTACCTTGATCCTAGCTCAAACAAGGATCATAAATGCTCAAAGGAGCTTATCTACAAGCTCCAGCTTATCAGAGATAAGCTGGTATTATCCATAAGCCCATCTATAATTGGCTTATCATCCAAAAAAGTTGAGGTAAATTTTTAGTATGGAAATTGAGGTAAATGCTTAATAAGTTTAAACTTAAGGTGAGCTAAACTAATTAAGCAATAGTTTATATAGTACTGAGCTTATTTTAAGCTTATTAAGTATATTCAAAACACATAATTGCTTAAAAGTAAAACAGGTATTAAGGCAAAATTAAAATGAAACTTAATTTTATTAATCTTAAAAGAAGTTACAAGCTGCTGAAAAAGGAAAAATACATTTGAAAGAAGACAATAAGCTAAAGTTAAAAAATAAGCTACTAAAACTATAAAATAAGCTAAAACTAGACAATCTTAAGCTGTGTGAGGTCCTAAGCCTTCAATCCCGTCCCTTTAATCCAACAAATCCAATTTGAGCCCTTGATAAGCCTCTACGTATTCACAGCCGAATTGGGGAGAGTAGATGTATTGCAACGTGGCCTTGATAAATGTCAGAACACGTCAGAGAGAAATCTTCTAGAAGCTTAGGACGAGTGGATGTGAAATTAGATTTACCCTGGTAATCGTCCCCCTGCGTGTGAAAGTCAAATTGGGAAGGAAAAGGGAACAGTAAATGTTGACTACAGTTTTTTTTAACATGGTTTAAATTGAAATAAGGACGGGGATTGTGTTAGGGGGCATTGTTTTTAGAATTGATTTGGGCCAGCGTAATGTGAATTTAGATTTAGGAAATTAATGGACAATGTATATTGGGCCTTTTTTAAGTTAAGGCGTTATATGATAAATAATATAAACAATGTTAATGGGCTGACCCGGCCCAATAAAATGGGTACGGGTTGGCCCATTAAGGATGTATACGCCTTCGGCTTCGGTTTTCCGCGCTCTTTCCATTCCCGTGCTTGGTTGTCCAATTCGGCTTCGTTTTTTTCCTTTTATTTAATATCCGTACCTGCAAGACACAAATCACAAAATACACATAACAATTGCAAATTTATGTCATTTTTGATTAATATTTGTCTTTTTAGCTCGTTTAATTAGGATAAAAGGTATGTTGAATTTAAATCACAAACCACGCCCGATGAAATTAAGCTAGGAATAAACTTGGAACCCGAAGAAATGATTAAAATAGTGGATGCTTCAAACACATGACCGTAATCGAGAAGTTGTTTTTCTTCATACAAGACATACAAGGATGAAACGTAATTTTTTGGGAGCAACTTCCGGCGTTAAAATCATAGGCAAAATATGAAAATTTCACAAGACTCCGCTAAAAAGATGAAAAAATGTTGACACTGTAATAACTATAACATAAACCTTGCTTAGTGAATGTCAGATATTTTATAATAAATGCAAGAAGAAATAATAACCGAACAACGAAGCGAAAATCAAAGACGAAATTGTTATAGGTAAAGGAATAAGGAAGGAGGAATCTATAAATGAAACAAGGAACTCAACCGGAGACAAATATGGCCTAGCAACATTAGACGAAAACTCCACACTATGCATAGTAGGTAGATTAGGTCACACTAATATCAACTAATTCAATCATTAGCATTCTAAAGAATTATTTAGAAATCTATCTCAAACTTACATACGACCAACATTTTTTTGGTGATGCTTGCAAAATTGGAAAACAAGCTCATGCAAGTCACAAGGCTAAAAATATAGTTTCAACAACTAGATGCTTAGAACTACTTCACATGGATTTGTTTTGGCCCTTCCGCCATATTAAGCTATGGAGGGAATCAGATTTAAACCTTATAATCGAAGATGACTATTCCCTCGATTCACAAGGACAGAATTGGTAGCAAATAAAACCGAAGCCTTCAAAAAATTCGAAATATTTAGCAAAATGATCTAAAACAAATTAGGATGTTCATTGTAAACAATTTAGACAACTGTAAATCGTGGCAGGAATTTGATAATGAAGTACATTCGGAACTTTGTGAATTAAATAGTATTATTCATATTTTCTCAGCTCCTCGTACTCCACAATCTAATGGGGTAGTAGAAAAAAAAATCGCACTCTACAAGAAATGAGTAGAACCATGTTAAACGAACAATCAATTCCTCAAAATTTTTGGTGTAATGCGATCGATATGTTAACCTATATAATTAATAAAGTTTCCATTAGACGTATCTTAGGAAAAACTCCATACGAGTTGTTAAGAGGTAGGAAACCAAACCTTAACTATTTTAGAGTATTCAGAAGTAAATGCTTTATTCTTAATACAAAAGATTACCTCACCAAGTTCGACCTAAATTCGTACAAAGGTGTTTTCCTAGGATATTCGCAAAATAGTAAAGCTTACATAATACTTAACAAACAAACAATGAAAGTTGAAGAGTCGTTAAATGTAACTTTCGATGAAACTCCTCCCCCGCCTAAAACATCACCATTGGAAGATGATGAGTTAGATCCTAAAGAAGAAGAATGTTGATGTTATTAAACAAAACCAAAAGGCGATGAACCTTGAAGACATTTCATTATACAAATAAATCAAATTGTAAATATTAAAGAATCTAAAACTCATCCCTAGAAAAACATTATTGGTAATCTAAATCAAAGAACTCTTAGGGTCGGCAAGCTCAAAGACAAAAGCACTTGTCTTTTTTCTTTATTTCAACAATAATAACCAGAAAAATAAAAATAGGCATTAAAAGATAAAAATTGGGTAATGTCCAAGCATGATTAACTAAACCAATTTAAAAACAAATGAAGGTTTTGGGAACTATCCCAAATCCCATGGATATGACCATTATAAGGAATAAAATGGTATATAAGAAATAAAACGTCGATAAAAATGTTTATCTGAAACTGCAACAAACTAGGTTAGTCGCTCAAGGTTATAATCAACAAGAAATAATTGATTATGACGAAACGTATGCACCCAGTATCAAGACTTAGGTCCATAAGGAATACTTTTAAGTCTTATGCTTGCGCACATAGTTAAAGTTATGACCAAATGGATGTGAAGAGTGCATTCCCTTAAAAAAACGGTTATATCAATGAGGGAGGTTTACGTGGCACAAGAGCCTCCGGTAATTATAGACCTCGCAAACCTAATTATGACTTATTAGAGCGTTAAGAAATCTCATTATGGTCTAAAACAAGCTCCCAAAAGCATGGTACGAGCGTTAAAAGCCATTCTTATAAAACATGAGGATACTCCAAGGGAATGGTAGATACATATCTCTTCACTAAAAGAAAGACTCCAACCTTATTATGTCCAAATATATGTTTGATGACATTATATTCGAATCAACATTTCAAAGAAATGTGTGATGACTTGCCAAGATCAAGCATGAAGAGTTTGAAATGAGAATTAGGGGAACTAAATTTTTACTTAGGATTACAAATAAAACAATTAGATGATGGAATATTTTTAATCCAATCAAAATTTATTAAGGAAATGCTTAAGAATTTGACTAGAAGTACTTCTAAGCCAATTAAAACCCCTATGTCAACGAAACTAAACTCACGAGAGACAAGAAGGGGTGAGTCCGAAGATAAAAGACGAGCAAATATATAGCCATTATATGGTAGTTTATTATACTTTAACGACAAAGTAGACCCGATATCATGTTTAGTGTTTTCCTTTGTGCACTCTTTCAAGAGGATCCCAAAACCTCTCACCTAGAAGCAGTTAAACGTATCTTCCGATACATTAAAGGCACTACAGCACTTATTGATGTATGGAATCCTAAAGGGATACGGCATGAGAACAAAAGTGTACAGCGATTCAGATCATGCGAAGATAACTTAGAACTCGCATAAGTCACATTGTGTTGTGTTTGTAGTTTAATGATATGTTTGTTGCCTAACATCTTTGGTTTTTCTAAGAAGGCAAACCGCTCTTTGCCATATCCAAAACCGAACGGATTGTAAGCGCCAAAAAGGCATGTCAACAAGCCTTTATGGAATGAAACAAGCACTCGTTAGACTATGGTGTTAGGTAAGACGACATTCCAAAAATGCTAGATAACAAAATGTGCTAAATACTAAAAGTAAAATCCCGTACAACACACACGTGAACAAAACACAAATTGATATTCGCCATCACTTCATACGCTGATAATGTTCAAAAAGGGAATATCTCTATAGAAAAGGTCTCATCGGAAGACAACATAGCCGATATTCTAACTAAACCACTTAAACGTGAGCCATTTAACTACTTACGTCTAGGTCTAGGAATGATGGAACAAATTGATTAAGTTTTCGGCATAATAAAGAAATGATAATCATCAAAGAACTGTTTGTCAAAAATCTGAGAAAAATTTTCTCAACAGGTGGCGGCCCCCTTAATTCATAAAGGGCGGCCCCCTTAATTTTAAAGGGGACCGACCAGATTTAAGGGGACCACCCACCTGACTGACTAAAATATTATTTTTCTTTTCTCTCTGTGTCTAAGTTTTCATATTGTTACAATAAAAACACAAGATTGGGAAAATTCTATAAGCAAACTTTTACAAATTCTTCCTAACTCTTTAAAACATAAAAACAATAGTCTCAATCTATAATTTTATCTAAAAATTCTTGTCCTCACACTTAGGAAGCAATTAAAATCAATTTCCATATCTTTTTGAAATATGCTAAAAAATATTTTTCCATAAGCATAAGTCACTTACTTGGTTGTCAAAAGTATATAATCTAATATATATTTTCGACAATCTGGTTTGAGCAAAAAATTCAAATCAAGGAGCCTTTGGGATTATTTCTTTAGGTTATACATGTCATATGGTCGAAATAAAATCGCTACTTCCACATTTGTTGCACTTAGTGCACACACTAGTATTTTCAACAAAAGTTTGGTTCGTTTTAACTAAAACCCTGCTTGTCAAGAAAATTTCTTTGTGCATTATATCTAGTTACTATTTATATGCTCTTCACTCTTTTGGTCTTCATTTCATATAAGATTTATATGCCAAAAATTATGGATATCGTTATAAACCATACAACTTGTCATATATATGGTAGAATGGTTCTGGAATGCCTTAATGTGCTATTGCTAAAAAATCATAATTGCCATAAAGGATGAACTTGCTACAAATTAATCACCACCAAAACAAAACCTCACACAAAATTTCAAGAAAAATTCGATTTTGGGAAATCTGGGGTAAATAGCATTAGGGCGGCCCCCGAATCATAAAGGGCGATCCCCTTATCTTTAAGGGGACCGACCCCTAATCATTGACCATCCAAGACCAGTACGGGTAAAACAATATCTTCAATCGCTTTTATGTACCAAATACCCTCTAGACATAGCTACTGTTTCCCTAAACTCACAAACATTTCTTGGATTTGATCCTTTAAATGTTCACTCTTTCCATTTAAAAAACCGTTCCTCCACTATAAAAACATCCTCAACCATCATCATTCAAATCAACCTCCCACAAGGACAACTCTAACAAACCCACATCCGAAACCATTAAGGGTATCCAAAAATGAGTGTGAAACCCATTTGGAAGAAGAAACTAAACCCTTGTAACACATCCAATGAGCTCAATGTAAGTTCACCTACACCAATGCCAAAACCACTCACTCCTCATCATGAACCATCTCAAGAAAACAATCACCCCAATCAAGCATTACCAAATCCTTACATTTGAAGGACACTCCCTTCTTCCGCCACCACAAGTTGTCTCACATCCATTATTTCCCAATTCACCCATCAATTCACAGTAACTCACACACAAATCCACCTCAAATGACAACCAAACACAACAACACCACCTCTTACCATCCAAGTAAGAAAGCCTAGTTTACTTAATCAAGTACAAGATTCTATCAACCCTCTTTGTCAATCATCTCTCCTCAACAACAAAACAAAACATTCCATATCACCCATACTCTCCCAATCCTACACACACCCTCAACATTAAACCAAGTTAAAACCAATTTTGGGGTATTGCCCATGTTGCATCTCAACATCCAAAAACAATTCCAAGCTTTTTCATGAGGATATCAATTGGAATTGAATTCCTCCTCACTTCGACCACAATCCACCACCTAGAGTTCAAAGGAGATTACCTTCCACAGACCGCCATCCGCATGCCAAACTCTTCATAACAACTAAATAATCTCTAACATCCAACAAACAATCGTCAAACACTTTTGTGTCGGCAAGCAATTCAACAAAACCTTCTATGGCTATATAGATTTTTTTTTCATGATGTATCAATATGCTTCTAAAAGCATATTTGAGTTTTTTCTTTTTTGTATGCTTTGTGTAGTTCACATACAATGTTTCTAAAAGAATAAACTTATCATTTGCTTTGAAGATATGCTGCACATGTCATAATTTTTTTTCTTCCTTCTTGCCACATGTTGAGAAAATATTTGTATGTGTTCTAACTCGTTTTTTTGTAGCCAAGAAACCATAAGTATGCTCGAGTTTCATGGTTCCCTCGAACTAGGGAGCACACATCAAGGGTGCATTTATCCGTTAGATTTTAACAAGCAATTCTCTGACAATAGCCTTTTTGATATTCTACAAAAAGGGGGAGAAATGACAAAAACCACTAAATCCTTGTTTAAAAATAGATTTTACATTTAATATGAGGTTTTTAAATTTTGTAATCACAAAAATAGGGAGACTGTTGATAGAAATAATGCCATAAAAACATTATTACTATTTTCACATCTTTACATTTTTTGATAATCACAAAATACAAAAATTTTGCAATGTAAAATTAAACTTAAACAAGTAATTCAGTATAAATTTTTCATTGTGCGAAAAATATATCACTTAAATGTATGAATAAAATAAATGTCTTAATGCATTTTATGATAAAAATGAGATTTTTATTCAAAAACCTCACACTTTTAAAAAAATGTAGTAAAAACATTTTTATAAAAACATTACAAAACAATTTACTAACAATTATAAAAATGTTTTATTCAAAATAAACATTTTGAAATTCAAATTTTTGGACCTAAAACGGCTAGAAAGTTCCAGAAAATTCTCCCTACACAAAAGGACAAACTGGGGAGCGCCCAGTCTAGGGCGGCCCCCTTAAAATACACGGGCGGCCCCTTTATCTTTAAGGGGACCGCCCACACAAATTAAGTGGACCGCTAATAGTAGAACGCTCCTCTATAATGTCCTATAAATACCATGGAACTATTCTCCACTATTTTCTCACCTTTTGCACTCATTCTTTCTGATAAAAAACATCCCACACATCTCATTAAAATCCTTTGATTATTTAATCATAAAGCTTTGTTTCCAAGTGATCCAAGCTTAAATCCTCAAGTGCAAGAGAAGAATACTTCCTCATCAAGTGAAGAAGTATTACACCTTTGTGTGTTGTTGCAATCTTATTGCATCCATATCATAACATGTAAATCATTTGTAAATCTTGTAAAGTTGTGTAGTGTTAGATCTTGGTGATTGTTGGTAAGTATATGTTGGAACTTGCTTGGTGATACTTTCCTAGTATTGTTTAGTTAGTAGTGATTATATCAGAGGCTTGGTAAAAGTAGTGGTGTGAAGAAAACTAGTGTGAAGAATTGTGTAGTCCGTGAAGACAAAGTTGTGGATGAAGGTTTGTGATAGATTGGTTCTAGCTAAAGAACTAGACATCTAGCTTAGTGTCAGAAATCAAGATAAGCGAAAGTTGTGTAAGTTTTTCTCTGCCATAAGAGAGCTTGTTGACATAGTGAAGAAAACTCTCGAGTTTAGTGCTCGAGGAGTGGAGTAGGGCGAAGAGGTGCTTCGTTACCGAAGCACTATAAATCCGCGCGTTGAGGATTGATTAGTATCTTACTCTTATCTCCTATTTCTTACATGTAAATTTCTCATACTATCCTATTAATTGTTTAGATAAGTATATTGTTCATATTGTGCAAGTGTTGAATTCACATAAAGTCGAATCTAGAATTTTTACAAACACTTTAAAACCTTAAATTAAAAAGCAGTAAACTATTCAACCCTCCTTCTAGTTTTCCACAGACAAGTAAATTTCAAAATAAGGCCCCTAATTGCTTTTAGAATCATCTTTAAAAAAGTAGTACACATACATCAAATAACTTGATTGCAAAGACCTTATACTGGGTACAAATAAAATCTGCATGTTGATAGAAAATATTAATCGACTTTAGGCCCCGATCAAGTAAGGAAAAAGTCTTTCCCACGTTAAGCAAAAAGCATAAAAGTTGTAGTACTCTAAGTTGTGAAATCCCAAAAAACATTTTGTGGTCTAACTCCATTTAAAGAGTCGGGGAATCAATTTTTAATATATGAAGGTCATGCGATCACACATAAAACAATCAAACAAGCATGCAATAAACATAGGCATTCATCGATTATTGCATATCATACAATTAACACATAAATACGTATGTATAATAAAGATGTAAGGTTTATAAACCATGATAAATATGCATGTATTTATTCATTGCATCTTTAAACATGTAAATAATGCAAATAAGCTGAAAAACGGTGAATTTAAAGCAAGTAAAAAGACACACATTTTAAATCACGTAAAATCTGCAAACTAGGTTCCCTTTTCTAGATTATAGGAACTCTTAGGATTCATTATTTCACCAAAATAAGCCTAAGGGGCTGCCAACAAAATAAACAAAGAAAACAAGCAAAAACAAACATTTTTTAGCGATTTTAACTTTGGGGGGGGGGGGGGGGGGTGGGGGGGGGGTGGTGGGGGTTGGTGTTTTTTTTTTAATGTATTTAAAAAACACCATTAGCGAACGGCTTGTGACGCCACTGTTGAGATTTGGTATCTAATAACCTATATTAACACGTAATATATGCAACGGATATGGTCCTAAAGGGATGCGTATGATGTGACTAATTAACATAATACAATAACTTAATAGTGTACCTCTCGGTTCTTGATTCGAGCAACAATGAAGCTTAAAAAACTTGCCTTGTTCTTTACCAAAACCCACGAAACACTTACAAAACATCAAATTAGATGTTTTTCTATTCTATGAGATAGTTCCACACTACACCGTCAGTGATTACTAACAACCCGAATTGCTAGGTTCTAACTTTCACGATCAGAAAACAGAAACCCTTGTTTTGTGTTTTAATTAATATCGTGATCATAAAAACCCTAAAAGTGTAACATTCAATTGATTTTATATGGATAAAATAAGAGAAAGAATCACCAACTTTTTATTCTAAGTGGATTTGTATTTAGAAAGATGAGTATCCAAGACATTCCAAATACAATACCAAATACTTAATTATCAAGTTATGGTTTCTTTCCTTTTCTTTTACCTTTTGGCCGGCCCTTATTTACAAAATAGTCAATTGTAAATTGATTTTTGGACCTTAACTGTTTTAACAAGTACAATACATCTTAATTAGATGACCTACTCGTTAATTATTCGTCAAACGAGCTAACTAACGATTGTTAAGTAATCGTGAAATAATGACTAATATAATTAATATAAATACATTATTAAAGATTGTATCTTGATGCATACGTGTGTGACCCCATAGGCTTACGTTTCTCCAGCCGTATATACATTTACTATTATATGAGCATATCCGAATATACGGTGTGTGCTTGGAAGGGCATACGGCGTAAGCTCTTCATCACTTAGTCCATTTTAAATCCTTGACGTATTAAAGGAGCTCATTACCGCCATATGCTCTAGGATGGCATATAACGTGTATGATTTGGTTGGAAAATTATGCCTTCGTCCACATTTAATTCTCTTTTGGCTCGTTCTAGTCCCCACCCTTTTTTTTTTTTTTTTTTTTTTTTTTTTTTTTTTTTTTTTCGCGAAGAAATGTATCCTCTTTTATTGCTTTAATTAAACAATATCAATAATTTATAATCATAATCAAACACAAAAAAGAGACAAAAATGATGAATTATCGTGAGAATTTGATAGCTAAAACATGTATGATTAATGAGCTGTCATTTTTCAAACAATTTTGTTCTTACAAAAGGAGAAGTTAGTTTGACGTAGTCCACATAAACGAGTATATGTGTGAGTAAGAAGCTCTCCTTACTTAGCAGTAAAGTTCTTATAACTTGATATTGCAGCAGTCAGCTTAGTACGAGCACCCAACTAAGCTCCCTGCATCTGCTTCACAATTTCATCCCATAAATCCTTGGCAGTCTCACAACTGTTAATGTTCATTAGAATATCATTCGGGATACTGAGAATCAGAAGATCTTTAGCAAGATCATCAGCTTCAACCAATTTATTTTCAACAACATTATATTCACTCGAATCTCTCACGTAAGGTGGTCCTTCAGCAACTTGACCCATGATTAGTGGACAAGGTCCATTTCTCGATGAATCTTTTATGTAAGGTCCAAGAGGTTGTTTTACGATATACTGATAGAAACGAATTTTCAACTGAGTATACTTTTCCCTCACACATATTACTTGTCGAAGGTCTTTATAAAAGTAGTGTCCGTATAATCTCGGATTAACCATCTGGTTATAAATCTTGATGAGATACTTAACTGTACAAACACATAAGCATACTGTAAACATTGTACAACTATGTAACGCAAAGAGTAGAGTGTCTGAATAAAAAATATGAATTCCCATTGCACAATTACTATTATCTTGATGCTTGAAGCTTATATGATCACGAACCCAATTTAATAAATCCCGAATTCCTGGTCTTCCGTAAACCAAAATGAACCTTAAATCAATATTTGGTTTCTTGACTGCGTTAAAAGATAAACGATACTAAAATTAGGAGTAAACAGTTTAAAGACACAAAGGACCAAAATTGCAATTCGTTGCATTTCTTTAAGATATAAAAATCCAAAACCCTAGCAAACGTAACCCCTCTTTCTAAACCGCAGCTTCTTGTTGTTGTTGAGGTTGAAGTTTGAAGAAAGCAAAAATGGCGAAATCAATGAGATGTAAGAGAGAAAAGAGACTTCGGGCAATAAAAAGAGAGATGGTGGGACCCATTTACGAGAAGAAAGATGAAGCTAAATATGCGGCTCTTGAAGCTGCTCTTAACGCTCCTAAACTCCCTGTTCGTACCCGACCCGACAATGAAACCATGTCTTTGGATGCTCCTGCTGACATCATCACCACTACTATTACTAATGGCGACATGGGTACTTTTTTTCTGCTAATATTATATCAACTTATCAAAGTTTATTTCTTTTCTAAGTTGGGTATTTTATAAACTACTAGCATTTATGTTGAGTTTTAGTTAGGAAAATGTTTTTAATAGTAGCCAAATTGTTAAATTTTAACAATTTGTTTTAGGAATTAGGGATTTTTGTGCTCAAGTGATTCTGCTGGTTGTTGTGTTTGCAAGGAATCCTACAAGGGTAGTATTAGGGGGTCTTTGAATCAGCTTTTTTTGTCGGCTTATTAACTTATTAGAATTTGGAAAAGTTTGCAAGCTGCTTCCTCCTACAAAAATTATTTTATTGACTTAAAAAAACCATAAACTCAACTTATAACCTCATAAGTTCGAAAAAGTGAGGCTTATTGATCATCACACGATTCTTTTCAGCTCATACGCCGACAAAATAAGTTAATATTAGCCAGCCTTGGTAATAAGCTCTTTTGTTTCTTTAGATCGGTATGATGGTTGATATACATACGGTACATCTTTAAGGATTTATTCTTTGAAAAGGGGGTGTTTTGGGATGGCTAGTTTAAAATTTTATTTTTTAGTAAACTAAGTATATTTATATTCCAAAAGCTCAAAGCACTTATCTCATTAAAGAAGGTGGAATACAAAGCACTTGATAATGCAGTGATCTGTAAAGGAACGGGATAAAAAGAGTTTGTTTTCCCGGAAGAAGATGAAAGGATCGAAGGAAGGTTCAAAACAATTTAATTGGATATAAAAGAATATAGAAATATATCACTCCAAATCTTATTCAAATCATTAAACAAGCCTAGATCTGGATTAGCGTTTGTTTATACCTTACACTGTCTTTAACAGTCATTTCACTCTTAGTCTGTTTATATCTAACTCGTGCATAAGAATAATTTAGTAAAGTATGACACTTTTTTTTTTCTTTCTATCAATTTTAGTAACAAGCAAATAAAGTTATTGTGTCATCTATTTTCTGTTGAAACTTAAGAACTCGTTAGGGTAAGGGGCAAATTAATCTGGTCGATGAATATTTCTATTAGATCTTTCTGAATTCTGAGTGCTCATTTCAAGTGGAAAGTTCCAGCAAATGTAATCTATGTAGTCTAACTAGTCTCCCTTGCGGTCATGTTTTTCTAGGATCTGATGAGCTGATAAACCTTAGAACTGTGATAAAACTATTTGTTTTGACTATTGTGGGTATATGTTTTGATCAAAAAAAACATTTTTAAATAAAGTCAACATACAAGTGTCTAATCTTTCATAATTTGGTACAATTCAAAAATTGTGACAATATGGATTATGCATGATTAAACTTATTTTATGTTTCTGGCTGTATGATTTAACAGACGTGGAGATGGATGATGGCAACCAAAGCAGCAAGTCATTGAAGCCGATGGGGAAGAGGATGAAAAAGAAACTAAAACTCAGCAAGAAAAAGTACCGCGGCAAGGGGAAGATCAGGAAGAAGAATGTGTAGCTCCATTTATTGCAATGCTAAATACTTCATCATCTACAAGGTGAATCAATGATCCCATCAGCCTCCTACTTGTTAACAGAGTCTTCACTTTGGTTTCTATCAGGCTAAGTTGTATGCTCTTTACTTTAATCCATAACTATGGAATCAGTGACAAACTTCATGTATTTGCTGCATTTTATACATTAGTCCAATTTTGTGACCCTTCAGTGTTGTGTTTTTTTACAAGTGTCGTGTTTTTACAAGAGCTCTAAAATTATATTGAAAGAAAATCAAAGCGCCATTTCATAAGATATACCCAAGTGAATCGAGCATAAGTCATCGTATAAACGAAACATGAATTTGGAACCTACTTTTGGTAGAAACATGAGAGGTCTTTCAACACGTTAGAGTGCACACAAACAAAAAGAGATTAGAAAAAGAAACACTTTTATTAATTGGCAAAACTGAAAATTTTGCAAGTTTACATGACTACAGTTAGAAATATCATGACTTTTTAACTGCCTTAACGTCACTGACGACACTAAAAATTTTAAACGAGATGCGGAAACCTGACCTAAACGAGAATGTTATAAATATAATACCGAGGAAAAACGATTCAACCAAAACGAATGTTATAAATATAATACCGAGGAAAAACGATTCAGACCAAATTTTATGGTTGAATCGATTTTTTCCACGGTAATATATTTAATAACATTCGTTTTGGTTGAATCGTTTTTCCTCGGTATTATATTTATAACATTCTCGTTTAGGTCATGTTTCCGCATCTCGTTTAAAATTTTTAGTGTCGTCAGTGACGTTAAGGCAGTTAAAAAGTCATGATATTTCTAACTGTAGTCATGTAAACTTGCAAAATTTTCAGTTTTGCCAATTAATAAAAGTGTTTCTTTTTCTAATCTCTTTTTGTTTGTGTGCACTCTAACGTGTGAAGACCTTCTCATGTTTCTACAAAAGAAGGTTCCAAATACCATGTTTCGTTTATTGATGACTATGCTCGATACACTTGGGTTTATCTTATGAAATGGCGCTTTGATTTTCTTTCAATATAATTTTAGAGCTCTTGTAAAAACACGACACTTGTAAAAACACAACACTGAAGGGTCACAAAATTGGACTAATGTATAAAATGCAGCAAATACATGAAGTTTGTCACTGATTCCATAGTTATGGATTAAAGTAAAGAGCATACAACTTAGCCTGATAGAAACCAAAGTGAAGACTCTGTTAACAAGTAGGAGGCTGATGGGATCATTGATTCACCTTGTAGATGATGAAGTATTTAGCATTGCAATAAATGGAGCTACACATTCTTCTTCCTGATCTTCCCCTTGCCGCGGTACTTTTTCTTGCTGAGTTTTAGTTTCTTTTTCATCCTCTTCCCCATCGGCTTCAATGACTTGCTGCTTTGGTTGCCATCATCCATCTCCACGTCTGTTAAATCATACAGCCAGAAACATAAAATAAGTTTAATCATGCATAATCCATATTGTCACAAATTTTGAATTTGTACCAAATATGAAAAGCTAGACACTTGTAATGTTGACTTTATAAAATGCTTTTTTGGATCAAAACATATACCCGCAATAGTCAAAACAAATAGTTTTATCACAGTTCTAAGGTTTATCAGCTCATCAGATCCTAGAAAAACATGACCGCAAGGGAGACTAGTTAGACTACATAGATTACATTTGCTGGAACTTTCCACTTGAAATGAGCACTCAGAATTCAGAAAGATCTAATAGAAATATTCATCGACCAGATTAATTTGCCCCTTACCCTAACGAGTTCTTAAGTTTCAACAGAAAATAGATGACACAATAACTTTATTTGCTTGTTACTAAAATTGATAGAAAGAAAAAAAAAAGTGTCATACTTTACTAAATTATTCTTATGCACTATTTAATAAAAATCAGACTAAGAAGATGGACTGTTACGCACAGTGTACGTATAACAAATGTAATCCAGATCAAGGCTTGTTTAATGATTGAATAAGATTTGAGAGATATATTTCCTATATACTTTCTATCCAAATCTTCCAAATGTTTTGAACCTCCTTCGATCCTTCATCTTCTCCGAAAAATAAACTCGATATTATCCCGTCTCCTTACAGATCACTGCCTTATCAAGTGCTTAGTATCCACTTTTCTTTATGCAGATAAAGATGCTTTGAGCTTAGAATAAAACTACTTAGTTTACTAAAAAAATAACATTTAAACTAAGCCATCCCAAACACCCCCTTTTCAAAAATAAATCCTTAAAGATGTACCGTATGTATATCAACCATCATACCGATCTAAAGAAACAAAAGAGCTTATTACCAAGGCTGGCTAATATTAACTTATTTTGTCGGCGTATGAGCTGAAAAGAATCGTGTGAAGATCATAAGCCCACTTTATTCGACTTATGAGGTTATAAAGTTGAGTTTATGGTTTTTTAAGTCAATAAACTCATAATAAGTCGGAGGAAGCAGCTTGCAAACTTTTCCAAATTCTAATAAGTTAATAAGCCGACAAAAAAAGCTGATTCAAAGACCCCCTAATACTACCCTTGTAGGATTCCTTGCAAACACAACAACAGCTAATCAACTTGAAAAAAAAAAAAAAAGCAACAAAAATCCCTAAATCCTAAAACAAATTTATTAAAAAATTTAACAATTTGGCTACAATAAAAACATTTCCTAACTAAAACTCACATAAATGCTGAGTATTTTATAAACTACCCAACTATGAAAACAAAAACACTTTGATAAGTTGATATAATATTAGCAGAAAAAAAGTACCCATGTCGCCATTAGTAATAGTAGTGGTGATGATGTCAGCAGGAGCATCCAAAGACATGGTTTCATTGTCGGGTCGGGTACGAACAGGGAGTTTAGGAGCGTTAAGAGCAGCTTCAAGAGCCGCATATTTAGCTTCATCTTTCTTCTCGTAAATGGGTCCCACCATCTCTCTTTTTATTGCCCGAAGTCTCTTTTCTCTCTTACATCTCATTGATTTCGCCATTTTTGCTTTCTTCAAACTTCAACCTCAACAACAACAAGAAGCTGCGGTTTAGAAAGAGGGGTTACGTAAGCTATGTTATTGATTTTTTATATCTAAAAGAAAGAGAACGAATGCAAATTTGTGTCCTTTGTGTCGTTTAAACTGTTTACTCCTAATTTTAGTATGTTTATCTTTTAACGCCAGTCAAAGAACCAAATATTGTTTAAGATCATTTTGGTTTTCGGAAGACCAGGAATTCGGGATTTATAAATTGGGTCGAGATCATAAGCTTCAAGCATCAAGATAATAGTAATTGTGCAATGGGAATTCATATTTTTTATTCAGACACTCTACTCTTTGCGTTACATAGTTGTACAATGTTTACAGTATGCTTATGTGTTTGTACAGTTAAGTATCTCAATCAAGATAAAAACCAAAGGTAAATCCGAGATTATACGGACACTACTTTTATAAAGACCTTCGACAAGTAATATGTGTGAGGGTAAAGTATACTCAGTTGAAAATTCGTTTCTATCAGTATATCGTAAAACAACCTCTTAGACCTTACATAAAAGATTCATCGAGAAAATGGACCTAGTCCACTAATCATGGGTCAAGTTGCCTAAGGACCACCTACGTGAGAGATCAAGTGAATAAATGTTGTGAAAATCAAAAGAAAATTGGTTGAAGCTGATTATTTCTTGCTTAAAGATCTTCTTATTCTCAGTATCCCGAATGGATATTCTAAAATGAACATTAACAGTTTGTGAGACTGCCAAGGATTTAAATGGTATTAAATTGTGAAGCAGATGCAGGGAGCTTAGTTGGGTGCTCGTACTAAGCTGACTGCTGCAATATCAAGTTATAAGAACTTTACTGCTAAGTAGGGAGAGCTTCTTACTCACACATATACTCGTTTATGTGGACTACGTCAAACTAACTTCTCCTTTTGTAAGAACAAAATGTATTGAAAATGACAGCTCATTAATCATACATGTTTTAGCTATCAAATTCTCACGATAATTCATCATTTTTGTCTTTTTGTGATTCAATATGATACCAAATTATTGTAAATGTTTATTTAAAGCAAAAGAATAATTCTCGCGAAAAAGACTAGAAAACGAGCCAAAGATGCCTAAAAAGAAGAAGGCATATTCCAACAAATCTAAATCGTCATATGCCACCTAAGCATATGGCGGGATAGCTCTCGTCAAGAATTAAAATGGACTAAGTGAGTGAATAGCTTACGCCGAAGCCCTTCAATCACACACCGATATTCGGATATGCTCATATAATATTAAATGTATAACGGCTGGAGAAACGAAAGCCTATGGGGTCACACACAATTCATCAAGATACAATCATTAATAATGGTATATTATATTAATTATATTAGTCATTATTTCACGATTACTTAACAATCGTTAGTTAGCTCGTTTGACGAATAATTAACGAAAGGTCGTATAATTAATATGTATTGTACATGTTAAACAGTTAAGTCCAAAAATCAATATACATTGACTATATTGTAAATAAGGGCGGCCAAAGGTAAAAAGAAAGGAAAGAAACCATAACTTGCTCCTTAAGTTATTTGTATTGTATTAGGAATGTCTTGGACTCATCTTATAAATACAAATCCCATAGAAACAAGTGGTGATTCTTTTTCTCTTCTTATATCCATAAAAAATCAATTGCATGTTACCCTTTAGGGTTTATATGTCGATATTAATAAAACACAAAACCCAGGGTTTTGTTCTTGATCGTGAAAGTTAGAACTAGCATTCGGGTTGTAATCCATGACGTGTAGTGTGGACTATTCCATAGAAAACATCTAATTTGATGTTTTGTAAGTGTTTCGTGGGTTTTGGTAAAGAACAAGGCAAGTTTTTTAAGCTTCATTGTTGCTCGAATCAAGAACCGAGAGGTACACTATTAAGTTATTGTATTATGTTAATTAGTCACATCATACGCATCCCTTTAGGACCATATCCGTTGCATATATTACGTGTTAATATAGGTTATTAGATAACAAATCTCAACAGTGGCGTCACAAGCCGTTCGTATGGTGTTTTAAATACATAAAAACCAGTAAAATCGCTAAAAAATGTTTGTTTTTGCTTGTTTTCTTTGTTTATTTTGTTGGCAACCCATTAGGCTTATTTTGGTGAAATAATGAATCCTAAACTTCCTTAATCTAAGATAAAAGGGAACCTAGTTTGCAGATTTTACGTGATTTAAAACGTGTGTCTTTTTACTTGCTTTAAATTCACCGTTTTTCGGCTTATTTGCGTTATTTACATGTTTAAATGCCATGATAAATACATGCATATTTATCATGGTTTATAAACCTTACATCTTTATTATACATACGTATTTATGTGTTAATTGTATGATATGCAATAATCGATGAATGCCTATGTTTAGATTTGCATGCTTGATTAGATTTGTTTTATAGGCTGATCGCATGTCCATCGTATATTAAAAATTGAATCCCGACCCTCTCTAAATGGAGTTAGACCACAAAATGTTTTTTGGGATTTCACAACTTAGAGTACTACAACTTTTATGCTTTTTGCTTAACGTGGGAAAGACTTTTTCCTTACTTGATCGGGGCCTAAAGTCGATTAATATTTTCTATCAACATGCAGATTTTATTTGTACCCAGTAAAAGGACATTGCAAAAATCAAGTTTATTTTGGGAAAAATGTTTTTTTTGGTGTAACTACTTTTTAAAGATGATTCTAAAAGCAATGTGTGGCCATATTAGAAATTTACTTGTTTGTGGAGAACTAAATGGGGTTTAGAATAGTTAACTGCTTTTACTTTAAGTTTTAAAGTGTTTGTAAAAAATTTACGATTCGACTTTATGTGAATTCAACACTTGCACAATATGAATCAAAATACTATATCTAAACAATTAATAGGTGAAGTATGAGAAATTAATGTAAGACAAAGATAAAGAGTAAGAACAATCATAACCACACCGCGAGGATTTATTGCTTCGGTTAACGAAACAACCTCTTCGCCCAACTCTTACACTCAGACCACCTAACTCGAGAGTTATCTACACTATTTCAACAAGAACTCATATGGCAGAGAAAAACTACACAACTTTTCGCTTATCTTGATTTCTACACTAAGCTAGATTGTCTATTCTATAGCTAACCAATCTATCACAACTACACTACACAACTTTGCTTCACGACTGACACAACATCTTCACACCTTAGTTTTTCTACACACCAAACTATCAAAGCCACTGCAATAATCACACCTAAACTAACAATACTAGGAAAGATCACCAAGAATCCACCTATACTTACAACAATAACCAAGATCAACAACTACACAACATTACAAGATTTTACAAATTGATTTACAAGGTGAAATATATTGATGTAATGATTGGTCAACAAACACACAAAGGTGTAAAACTTCCTCACTGATGTATGATGTCATACTCTCTTTGCACTTGAGGATTTAAGCTTGAGTAAGCCATGGAAAGCAAAGCTTTAAAGAATAATATTATTAAACGAATTTAATGATAAATTAAAGATGTGTGGGCTGTTTTTTATCAGAAAGAATGAGTGCAAAAGATGAGAAAATAGTGGAGAATATTCCAGTATTTTATGAGGCCATTCTAGAGGAGCGTTCTACCTAAGGTGCTTCCCCTTAAATAGGTGGGCGGTCCCCTTAAAGATAAAGGGGTCGCCCGTGTATTTAAGGGGGCCGCCCTAGACTAGGCGCTCCCCAGTTTGTCCTTTTGTGTAGGGAGAATTTTCTGGAACTTTCTAGCCGTTTTAGGTCCGAAAATTTGAATTTCAAAATGTTTATTTTGAATAAAACATTTCTTTAATTGAAAAATGTTTGGTATGTTTTATAAAAATGTATTTACAACATTTTATAAAAGTGTGAGGTTGAATAAAAATTTCCTTTGATCATAAAATGCATTAAGCATTTATTTATTCATACCTTTAAGTGATATAATTTTCGAAATGAAAATTTACTACTAATTACTTGTTTACGTTTAATTTTACATTGACATTTTTATCTTTTTGATTAACAAATGTAAAAGATGTGAAAAAATATTAATAATGTATTTAGGCCAATATTTCTATCAACAGTCACCCTCTTTTAGTTGATTACAAAATTTAAAACTCATTTAAATGTAAAATTATATTTAAACAAGTATTTAGTGAATTTTATGTCATTCTTCCCCATTTTGTAAATCAAAAAAGGCCATTGTCCGAGAATTGCTAGTAAAATCACGAAAAAATTCCCCCCCTTGAATGTGTGCATCCCCCTAGTTCGAGGCAACCAAAGAATCGAAGCTATGGATTTCTTGCTACAAAAACGAGTTAAACATACAAAAATTTCTAACATGAAGCAAGGAAGTAAGAAAAAATATGACAAGTGCAACAAACATCAAAGCAAAGATACTTATTCATTTAGAACAATGTATGTGACACTACACACCAACATACATAAAAAAGAAAAACAAATAAGCTTTAGAAGTCATATTGATAACATCATGAAAAAAAAAAAAACGCTAAATATCCATAGAAGGATTTTTGACTTTCATGCGACAGCAAAAGGTGTTTGACGATTGTTTTGTAGGCATTTACGAGATTAGTTAGTTTGTTGATGAAAGTTTGGAGCCGGAGCGGTTTGTGGAATGGTAATCTCTTGAACTCTAGGTGATGATTGTCGAGTGAGTAGGAATTCAATCCAATTGATGTCCTCACTTAAAGCAAGGAAATTTTTTTGGGTGAAGATGCAACAAGGCAATACCCCAACATAGGTTTCAACATGTTAAATGTTGAGGGTGTGTGGTAGGTTTTGAGAGTAATGTGAATAAGGGAATGTTTTGTTTTGTATTTGAGAGAGATGGTCATGACAAAAGAGGTTTGATAGATCTTGTACTTGATTAATGTCATCAACTATGCATTCTCTACTTGGTAGATAGATGTGGTGTAAGTTTAGTTTGGTGATGTCAACTTGATTGGATCTTTAGTGTGAGTTACATGTTAATTGATTGTTGAGACTGGTGAAAATAGAGGATGTGAGACAACTTGTGGTGATGTGGTAGTGTCCTTAATGTAAGGATTTGATAATGCTTGATTGGGGTGATTGTTTTCTTGAGATGGTTCATGATGAGGAGTGAGTGGTTTTGGCATTGTTGTAGGTTGAAATTACATGATCCTCATTGGATGTGTTACAAGTTTAGTTTACTCGCTTCCAAATGTTTCACACCATGTTTGGTACCCATAATGGTTATTGATTGTGTTTGTTAGGTAGATGTCATTTGTGCGGAGGATTGAGATGAAATAGGTTGAGGATGTATTTATAGTGGAGGAAAGGTTTAAATTAGGAAGAATGAACATTTAAAGGATCAAATCCAAGAAATGTTTGTGAATTTAGGGAAACAGTAGCTAAGTCTAGAGGGTATTTGGTCAAAAAGGGATGAAAATACTGTTTTACCCGTGAACTGTCTAGGCCGGTCCCCTTAATTATGGGTCGGTCCCCTTAAAGATATGGGGATCGGCCCTTTATGAATTAAAGGGGCCGCCTACTGCTATTTCCCAGATTTCCAAAAAATCGATTTTTCTCAAAATTTTGTGTGAGGGTTTTTGTTTTTGGTGTTAATTTGTAGCAATTCATCCCTTTTATGGCATAAAGATTTTTTAGCACATAGCAATAAGCATTCAACAATCACAATATATGACAAGTTGTGTAGGAACACGATTTCCAATAATTTGGCATATAAACAATATGAATTTGAAGACCAAAAGAGTGAAGAGCATATAAATAGTTAACTAGATTATGCCAAAGAAATTTTCTTGACCAAGAGGGTTAAGTTAAAAACTGTAACCAAACTTTTGTGCAAATACCAGTGTGTGCCTAAGTGCAACAAAATGTGGATTAGCGATTATTTCGACACTAAAGACATGAAAACCTAAAGAAATAATCCAAAGGCACCTGATTTGAGTTTGCTCAAACAAGATTGTCGAAAAATATATATAGATTATAATACTATTGACAACATGAAAGAGAACATTAATGCATATGTGAAAAATATTTTAGCATAACTACAACAAGATATGAAAATTGATTTACATGTGGCACCTATTGGTGAGAAAGGACTTTTTTAGAAAAAATAGATTGAAGAACTATTGTATGCTATTATATATGAATATAGAAGAAATTGTAAAAGTTTTGCTTATAGACTTTTCCAATCTTGTGTATTTTAAGTAAAAAAGAAACTTAACGGACAGAGATAAAAGAAAAATAATATTTAAGTCCAGTCCAGGATGGTGGTCCCCTTAAAGTCTGGCCGGTCCCCTTAAAATTAAGGGGGCCGCCCTTTATGAATTAAGGGGGCCACCACCTATTTCAGAGAAAAATTTTCTCAGATTTTTGACAAACAGTTCTTTGATGATTATCATTTCTTTATTATGCCGAAAACTTAATCAATTTGTTCCATCATTCCTAGACCTAGACGTAAGTAGTTTAAATTGGGGGGGGGGGGGGGGGGGCTCATGTTTTAAGTGGTTTAGTTAGAATATCGACTATGTTGTCTTCCAGAAGACTTTTCTATATAGATATTCCCTTAATGAACATTATATCGCGAATGAAGTGAAGGCTAACCTCAATGTGTTTTGTTCGTGAGTGTTGAACGGGATTCTTACTTAAGTCTATAGCCCATTTGTTATCACGCTTTTTAGAATTCGTCTAACTACACCATATTCAACGATAGCTTGTTTCATCCATAAGTCTTGTTGACATGCCTTTTTGGCGCTTACATATTCCGCTTCGGTTATGGATATGGCAAGAGCGGTTTGCTTCTTCGAAAACCAAGATGTTAGGCAACATCTCATAAACATACAAACACCACTAGTGCTCTTGCGATCTACGTAATCTCTCGCATGAATCTGAAATCCGCATACATAGTAAATTATCATGTTTCTATGCGGATCCCTAAGGAAACCAAAATCCTAAATGCGTAGTGCCATTTAATGTAATCGGGGAGTGAGAAGATACGTTTAACTGCTTCTAGGTGAGAGGTTTTGGGATCCTCTTGAAAGAGTGCACAAAGGCAAACACTAAACATGATATCGGGTCTACTTGCCGTTAAGTATAATAAACTACCTATCATGCCTCTAATTTGTATTATCTACGACTCACCGTCTTCGACTCTTCGTGAGTTTTAGTTTCCCCGTAACATAGGGGTTTTCATTGGCTTAGAGTCTTCTAGTCCAAATTTCTTAAGCATTTCCTTAATATATTTTGATTGATTAAAAAATATTCCATCATCTAATTGTTTTATTTGTAATCCTAAGAAAAAATTTAGTTCCCCCATCATACTCATTTCAAACTCATCATGCATGATCTTGGCAAAGTCATCACACATTTCTTGACAAGTTGATCCGAATATAATGTCATCAACATATATTTGTGTGACAATTAATAAGGTATGGAGTCTTTCTTTTTGATTTAAGATATGTTATCTACCATTCCCATGGAGTAATCATGTTTAATAAGAACAGCCCTCTCTGCATTTTAAATCAACGTAAAACCAAGCTTTTTGGGGCTTGTTTCGACCAGATAAAAGATTTCTTAAGTTCTATAGACAAAATTAGGTTTTGTCGAGGTCTATAAATCCCGGAGGCTGGCCACGGTAAACCCCGTCATTGAATAAAACCGTTAAGGAATGCACTCTTCACATCCATTTGGTATAACTTAAAGTCTAGTGCGCAAGCATAAGCTAAAAGTATTCTTAAAGGACCTAGTCAAGCAACTGGTTTCTAAGTAAATCCTGTCATAATCAATTCCATTCTGTTGTTATAACCTTGAGCGACTATAACCTAGCTTTGTTCTAGTTACGGAATACCATTTTTATCGAGTTCATTTCTATATACCAATTTATTCCTATAATGGTTCATAACCATGGATAGGGACTAGTTCCCAAACATCATTTGTTTTAAATTGGTTTAGTTCCTCTTGCATGGCCATTACCCAATTTTCAATCTTTTAATGCCTCATTTATATTTTTAGGTTTTATTGTCGAAATAAAGCAAAAGAAATTGCTTTTGTCTTGAGCTTGCGACTAAGAATTACTTTGAGTAAGATAACAATAATTATTTTCTATTGATGAGTTTTAGATTCTTTAATATTTACAATTTGATTATTTTCTAATGAAATGTCTTCAAGATCATTGCCTATGGGTTTTGTTTTACTAACCTCAATATCTTCTTCTTCGACTAACTCATCATCTTCCAATGGTGATGTTTTAGGCGAGGGAGGAGTTTCATCGAAAGTTACATTTAACGACTCATCAACAAACCTTTCTTGATTGTAAAGAAATATATTAACTAAACTATTATGCGAATATCCTAGGAAAACACCTATCGTACGAATTTAGGTTCGAACTAGGTGATGTAATCATTTGAAATAAGAATAAAGCATATACTGTCTGAATACCTATAAATAAGTATAAGGTTTGGTTTCCTACCTCTTAACAACTCGTATGGAGTTTTTCCTAAAATACGTCTAATGGAAACTTTATTAATTATATAGGTTAACATATCGATCGCATTACACCAAAAATTTGAGGAATATGATTTTGTTTCTGTATTAACTGTATACTACACATTTTCTTGTAGAGTTCGATTTATATTATTTCTACTACCCCATTAGATGTGAGTCCGAGAGCGAAAAAATTATGAGATATCCTAATTTAATCACAACATTTCGAACTGTACTTTCGATTATCAAATTCCTGACCACGATACTTCTAATTGATACAATGTAACATTCCTAATTTTGATTAGGAACATTTGCTAAATATATAGAATATTTGAAGCTTCGATTTATTTGCTAAAAATCTAGTCCATGTGAATCGAGAATAGTCATCTATGATTACTAAGGTATAACGATTCCCTCTATAGCTTCATATGGCGGAAGGGCCAAACAAATCTTAGAAGTAGTGTCTAAGCATCTAGTTGTTTGAAACTATATTTTAGCCTTTGTGACTTGCAAGAGCTTACTTTCCAATTTTGTCAAAGCATCACAAAAATGTTTGGACGTATTTTAGTTTGGATAAGATTTCTACTAATCATTAGATGCCTAATGATTGAATTAGTTGGCCACCAATTAAAAATTAGTGTGACCTAATCTCCTATGCCATAGTGTGGAGTTTTCGTCTAATGTTGCAAGGCATATTTTATCTTCCGGTTTATTTCCTAGTTTCATTACATATATTCCTCCTTTCCTAATTCCTTTACCTATAACCTTTTCATCTTTGATTATTTCGCTATTGTGTTCGGTTAATATTACTTTGCATTTATTATCACATATTTGACCTACACTAAGCAAGTTATATGTTAAGTTATCTACGTGCTCAACATTTTCAATTATTAGGAAGTCTTGAGAAATCATACCTTTGCCTATGATTTTACCGCGTAAGTTGCTCCCAAAAATTACGTTTCCTCCGTTGTATGCTTTGTATGAAGAAAACAACTTTCGATTACCGGTCATGTGTTTTGAGCATCCACTATCTTTAATCCACTCATCGGGTTCCAAGTTTATTCCTAAGCATATTTCATCGGGCTGTGGTATGTGCTTAAATACACATACCTTTTACCTAATAAAACGAGCTAAAAAGACCAATAATGACCAAAAATGACATAAAAATGCATTGTATATGTGTATTTTGTGATTTGTGTCTTGCAGGTACGGATATTAAATAAAAGGACAAAAACAAAGCCAATACGGACAAAACCAAGCACGGGAATGGAAAGAGCGCGGAAAACCGAAGCCGAAGGCGTATACATCCTTAATGGGCCAACCCGTACCTATTTTATTGGGCCGGTCAGCCCATTAACATGTTATATATATACTAATATAAGCCTTAACTTAAAAAGCCCAATATCCCTTGTCCATTAATCCTAAATCTAAATCACATACGCTGGCCCAAATCCATAAAACAATGCCCAAACCAATCCCCGTCCTTATTCATAACCCAAGTAAAAAAAAACTGGTCAACATTTACTGTTCCCCTTTCCCTCCCAATTTGACTTTCACACGCAGGGGACGATTACCAGGGTAAATCAATATCACCTCCACACGCTCCTGAGCTTCTAGAAGATCTCTCTGACGTGTCTGACACTACTCAAGGCCACGCTGGCAATCCTCTACTCTCCCATTGGCTGTGAATGCGTGGAGGCTAATCAAGGGCTCAGATTGGATTTGTTGGATTGAAGGGACGGGATTGAAGGCTTAGGACCTCACACATCTTAAGATTGTCTAGTTTTACCTTATTTTATAGTTTTTAGTAGCTTATTTTGTAACTTTAGCTTATTGTCTTCTTTCAAATGTATTTTTCCTTTTTCAGCAGCTTGTAACTTCTTTTAAGATTAATAAAATTAAGTTTCATTTTAATTTTGCCTTAATACCTGTTTTACTTTTAAGCAATTATGTGTTTTGAATATACTAACAAGCTTAAAATAAGCTCAGTACTATATAAACTATTGCTTAGTTAGTTTAGCTCACCTTAAGTTTTAAACTTATTAAGCATTTACCTCAATTTCCATACTAAAAATTTACCTCAACTTTTTTGGATGATAAGCCAATTATAGATGGGCTTATGGATAATACCAGCTTATCTCTGATAAGCTGGAGCTTGTAGATAAGCTCCTTTGAGCATTTATGATCCTTGTTTGAGCTAGGATCAAGGTACTTCTCCTTTTCTCATTTAATAGCTTAAAACTGTTTAGCTTATCTCTTTTGCTTATTACTGCTTATTTTCTATTTCTATTTGCTTTAATATGCTTATTAATGTTGCTTATTGCTTATTTGTGCTGTGTTATAGCTTAGATCTCTTTTATTCAAGTTTTTTTCATATAAACTATTGAAACAAGACAAAAAAATATGTCCATTGATCTAGATTATTGATAAGTGCTTATTTGTGGCTAAAAATTGCTTATATGTTCTTAAAATTGTTAGAGCTTAATCTGTTTTCATCTTTTACAGCTTTTTGAGATCTGTTTTGGCTTAAAAATAAATTTTCATATTTTAAAGGAGTGTTTGAGTTAAGGTTTAAAACGGGTCAAAATAGTGTTAAATCTGTCTTAGGTGCTCAATTTAGATATCATTAGCTCTTAGTAGGTCTAAATGATAGTTTTTATAAGTTTTGATTAAGTATCGTCTAGTTTGATAGTTTTTTATTTGAATTCCAAGTCTGCTAGTTCAAAAGTAGTGCTAAGATGCTTATTAGTTGATTTTATAAAATAGATGCTTAAGGTGTTGGTTTTGTGCTATGAACTGGGTCCTAAATTTAACCTTAAACATTCTTTGTTTTAAGTCTAAGACTTTTGGAAAAACCTTTTGAAAACCTTAGTTCAAAAACAATCAAGACTTATTAGTTGTTAAGTCAGTTTATGCAGCTAATTTGTGGTCACAACTATGATTAAACTTGTTTAATTTTTATCAAGATTAGCTTATTGTAGTGTAAGCTTCATCTGTTTTCAGTTATTAGTGAGTCAAATGAGTTTTAAAGTCTTAAAATGGTGACTGCAAGTGTCATATATTTTCAAAAAGCCAAAAATATACTAGTGTAGTCTGCCTGTTTCATGTCTCTTTTTCTAGCTTAAAAAAAAAAAAAAAAAAAAAAAAAAAAAAAAAAAAAAAAAAAAAAAAAAAAAAAAAAAAAAAATTCTTAGCAATCTTCTTAAATTTTGCTTATCTTTGTTATTTAAGTCTTAGTCTTCATCTGTTTTTAATTCATAGCTTTTTATGACTGCTTAATGGTCCTTAAATTTGAGCTTAAAAAGTGGAAAAAGTCTTCAAAACAGTTTTTAAGGTCTGCTGTCTCAATAGCTTTTTAATACTTTTTAGCTTAAGTGTTTGCTTATTTCCTGTCATTAAGTGCTTATTAGGTGGTCTAGTTTATCTGTTTTTAGCTTAAAGTCATTTCCTAGTGCTTATAGCTTAAAATTTGTCAAAAAGCCTTTTAAGTCTTCATTTGTGTCAAAGATGTTTCACTCTTGTATTTTTGTTGTGTTTATTTATTTTTTGTGTTTTTTTTTTTTTTTTTTTTGGTTTTTTTTTTTTTTTTTATTTTTGTGCTTTATAAGCCTAATGTTTTAGCTTATTTATAGATCTAAGTGCTCATTAGGTCTAGGACTAAGCCTGTTTTAGCTTATTTAGGTTTTGTAATTGCTTATTGAGTTTTTAAATAGCCAACAGTTTAGCTATTAATCATTAGTTAATATAAGCAAAATTGTCTCTTTTAAATAGCTTTTTCATAGCTTAAAATTAAGTTTTAGTAAAAGTCCTTTTTAAAAGTTGCTTATTTTAGCTTGATCTTTAACTGTTTTTAAAAGAAAAATAAAAAAAATGTTTTTCCAAAAAGGTAAGGTCCAGGACTTGAACCTGCGACCTTGCCTTCACACACACACAATACTCAAACCATAGCGCCATAGGGACTTTACATAAGACCCATGGGCCATTTGGTTTATATGTTGTATTGCATTTTAGAGCATATAAGCTATTTCAGCTTATTTCTAGCTTATTACGAGTGCATAATCTGATCTTTCTTTTTACCATTATCTTAGCAATAGTCTTAAATATTTTCAATAATTTTTCTAGATTTTTATAAATTAGTTTAGCATTTTTAATTAATTTTCTAGATTAAAATAGTTTTTAATTCATAAAAAAAAATATTTTTTTTTCTAAAATTATTTTTAATCATTTAGGACTTTTAAAAATTAAATTTGCATTTTTAGGGGTAAAATTGATTATTTAGGTGTTTAAGTCGCGTTTTAGAATTCCCGTTATCGTTTTTAGCCTAAATCCTTAGTTGCCTTATTTGATTATTTTTAAAAATTATTTTAAGTCATTTTAGCTTAGAAATTTGAAATTTAAGTTTTTAGAATTTTAATTTGTCATTTTTAGTTAATTAAGTTAGTCATTTTAGAAATTAATTAGTTTTAATCACTTTTAAATGTCGTTAGGGTTTTAAATTGTTTAGCGTGCTTTTATATTGCTTTCCCTTTGCGTTTTTAGGTTTAGAATTCAAAAAAAAACTAAAACATTGAATATTCAAGCACGCGATCACGAACCGAAACAAGGTTTTCAATTCACACTTCGTCGGGATACGACATCCGGGAGATAAAATATTGTTTGTCCTCAAGCATTTTTATATCAAACGAGATACTCTCTAGACTATAATTAGTTTGGTATTTTAGGTATATATTATATATCCTATTATCATCGAATCAATAGCCTTTTAAATAGATTAGACTAAAATCAGTTAGTTAGAGCTAGTTCATGATATGTTCTTAAAAGTCTGATCAGATCATTAGTGGTCAATTCCTAGCTTAATTTAGATTAATTTTTGTTGAATTCAGCTTATTATAGTAAGTTTTAAATCTGTTTCAAGTTTTCAGTTTGTCAAAATCATTTTTGAGTCTTAAAATTTAGCTGCAATTAGTATTTTCAACTCAAAAAGTTCAAAAACAAAGTAGTGTAAATTGTCCTTTTCAATTTTCTTTTCTAGCTTATTTCCTTAACTAATTTGCTTAATTCTAGTTTTTAGATGTTAATTGAATCTAGCCCTTAATCTGTTTTCAGCTTTTAGCTTATTTATAGTGCTTATTAGTTCTAAATCTTGGCTTAAAACTTTGGTCAAAGTCCTTTAAAAGACCTTTAGAGTTTATCGTTTTAATCAATTTTTTGTTTTCCAACTTATTGAATTTGCTCATTTCTAGTTCTATGTGCTTATTTAGTCTAGGTCTAGGTCTGTTCTTAGCTTATTGGTCTTATTAGTGCTTATTGTGTCAAAAAAGTTTTAGCTAAATGACTAGAACCAAGTGGTTATAGCCAAACTATCTTATTTGTTTAACCTGTTTCTAGCTTAAAAATAAGTTCTGGCCTTAGTCCCTTTACTAAAAATGCTTATTCTTGTTTATTCTTTAGCTTTTTCAAAAATAAAAATAAAAAAAATGTTTTACAAAAAGAGACTTGTGACCTCCCTTCAACACACACACGCTCTAACCAACTACCCTAGGGTCTTTTTCAGTTATATGATAGTTTTTTTGTGCTTTATACTTGTTTAGGTTTTAGCTTATTTTGCTTATTGAATTTTAGCAGCTTATTGGTAATAGCTTTTTGATTCATTTTTCTTTGTAAACCTAAAAAATAGAGTTTAGTATTTTTATAAATTTTCTCAAAATTTTAGGATTAAGTTTAGTATTTTTAGTTTAATTTTTAGTCTTATTTAGTTATATCTCGCTATTCTCGCGGAGAATTTTGAGCTTAAACATGGACTTCTAAATCTTGTAACTTCAAAACAATTTTACGGATTTATTGAAAAGAAACCACATGCACACATTCCGTTGGTCTTTAACAATATTACTTCCACGATTAAGTATAAAAATGTGCGTAAATTCGTCGATTTTAAGCTTATGCTTTTTTTCTCCATTTCCTAACGAGGAGTGGCAGCCCGGATTTGGCTTCGAAAAAGAACCCCCTCGTTCTAAAGTTCTTACTTGGGAAGATCTTGTTTTCTCAAGTTCAGTTATCCGAATTCTTTCCTCCTTCCAAAACGTATTCTATGACACAAATCTACCGAAATTGGAAATCACAATGTTCAACAAAAGTTTGAGGAAACTTTTTAGTAAATGCATGGGCCCCTATTACAATGATCTCCTTCGTTGCGTGCCCACTACATGGATATAACAGAATTGCATCAACTTGATACGTTTTACAATGCTTTAAACCCAACCGATCAAGATTCCTTGAATGCCGCCGCCGGTGGTAATCTTTTGACTAAAACTCCTCGAGATGCTTTGACAATTATCGAAAATAAGTCGAAAGTTCGCAACTTACGAAACAAACCGGTTGTTTCCAAAGTGAGTGCTAATACTTCTTCTTCTACCATGGCATGCCCATCGGAGATGGCCGATCTTACTGATTAAGTTAATGCTATGCTTCGTCATGTTAAAACCTCGCCTCCAGAAACCGTTAAAGCAATTTTTGAAAGTTGTGTGACTTGTGAGGGACCGCATCCCTACTATGAGTGTCTTGCCGCCGATGGCAACACTTTTAATGATTTTGCAGCCGCATGAACCTATAATCAGAATTAAGGATATCGTCCTCAAGGAGACCCGTATTATCATACAAGCAATCAAATGGGACCACCTGGTTTTCCTCTCGTGCAAAATAATCAAAATTGTTTCAATCAAAATCAAGGTTATAATCAAAACCAAGGAAATGATTTCAATCAAGGTAACCAGAATTATCAAGCTCCACCTCAAGTTGGACCTTCAAACGATTTCTCGAGCTACATGAAGACAAATGACGTTAATATGAAAATAATGCAAAATCAAATAACCAATATGAGGACGGAATTAAAGAAAGAGATGGATAATACGTTGACTAGACAAAACAATGCGTTCAAGAATGAGTTAACGAATGATATTAAAAACATGATGAGTAGTTTCTTTCAAATAAATACCGCTTCTTCTTCGGGCTCGGGTTCACTTCCTAGCAACACCGTTGCTAACCTGTTGGGACTTAAAAGACTTCAAGGATTCTTACTACTGCTCAGGTACATAATGGAAGTTATGCTAAGTAATTAGTACTGGTAGTATAAGGTTACCACTGCTAGTTACTACTGTTAGTATAATTTAGTACTGTTAGTTTTGAGTTTCTACTGTTAGTAGAAGTTAAGACTGCTTAGAGTTGAAGACTGAAAGTATGCTAAGTGGTTAGTACTGTTAGTACAAAAGTTACTACTGCTATAGGTAACATAGTACACAGTTAATGATAACTTAGGTACTTCTAGAGTAAAGTGTACAACTGTTAGCAGTAAAGTTAGCTAAACACTCGGTACTATACTACTGCTTATGCTCAGTTTGTGCTGCTGTTATAAAGATAACAAACTACTGCTGAATTATAACAGCTAGAAGACTTAATGCTGTCAAGAGGATACAAGACGATTAAAGAGATAAGATTGATTAGCATGAACACGAATACCATACGAAGATAAAGTTTTATAAGTTATATTTGTAAAAGATATGTATAACTTATTTGATTAAGAGAATACTTATTTATAGAAAAGATCATGATAAGTAAGAAATTAAATTGTTAAGCCTTGTAGGACTACCTTCTGGTGAGTGTAAAAGGGGATCCTAGGGCCATAGAAAGATATATCAGTTATCCCATCTCGGTTTCCAAAGAGTTCATAGCTTCAAGTTTAAACCCTACACTAAATCACAGAGTCGATCGTATAAATTATATGAAGCGCTTATTGTGTTGATTATACTCTTATCGGTCAAAACATACATAACTGTTTTTATTGAGAATAACTCTCTTAGTGGTTAAACTATATTCCACATAGTTTATAATCCATTGCAATCAAAATTTCATTCTTAGTATTTTTAGATTTATCCAAATGTTCTAACCTTACAAGCTTAAGGAGTTAAAGACTATTCATTGGGATGACAAGTGGTATCAAAGCTTGTTGTCAAGCTTTGAATAAGAAGAAGAGCATCCTACAAATTTTGCATTAATGGCATATACAACTCGGGAAGTTACATCAAGTTTCAGATTCCTGAGGTAGATACTTGTTCTAAAACAGTGTAATAAGCTTATGCTAACTCTTAAAAAAACAATATGAATGTTTTGTCTTCCTGATTACACAAAGTCTTAATTTAATTTAGAATCTTATAAAGCGGTTTATGAAATCATAAAAAGCTAGATTAGCTCAATATAAGAAAATTGAGGTTAGTTAATGAGAAGAGCAAAAATGTATATTAAAACTTGAAGATAGACTAAGACGATAATGCCTTAAATGAATACAAAATAATTTTGGAAAAAAGTAGAAAAAGAAAGAGATCAGTTAAAACACACATAGGAGAAGTTTTAAAATTTCATACCAAGTTCTTTAAATAACATAACTGGAAAGTCAGTAATTGGCCAGTTTTAAAACCGGACTAGGATATAGTATGAGCTAATTAACTACCAATTTCTCATGCCAGTGAGAAAAGTTTTGTGAATTTAACTGATAAGTCTGCAGATCAGATAAGGGATATCATTCTGTTCCCTCACCTCTAATAGGAATTTCAAACCTCGCAAATACAAACACCTGATCTAACAGTTTATGGATGAAATAGTTGAAAGTGAAAGTTTGGATGTTACTTACTGTTGTTACACTAGTACTGAAAGATAGTTTAAAAATAAGGGTGTTTCCAACACAGTTGAATCTAATGCTTTTAGGTTGAAACAACACTAGTGCTCTAATCAATGAGGCTTGGAACTCTGATGGATGAAAGAAGATAGATTATACAGTTAGAGACCTAGCACTTAAAAATATAAAAAAACCCTGTTAAGACTGTTAGGGGAAACAGATGCTACCTAAACAAAAAAACACAATCTAAGAGAACCCAAAGAAATTGAACAATCTATGTCCAAAGGACTATGAAGCGTGATTTTAAGAATGACTAAAAATGCTTGTAATGTTTTGTGGTATTTTGAGCATCTAAATTATGTGTGTGATAAAATAGATTATAAGAAGGGCCAGTGTTGGAACACTCAAGAAGTGGTGAATCCACTAGAACTTACTTAATAAAATACTCAACACCCAACACCCCAAAAGAAGTTTTTGTCCACAAGCAGTTTAACTAGGTCAGGAAACTTAGTACTTTCTGAGTGTAGCGTTAATACTGTTTCGACTAGTGATATAGCAATTCTAAATACACGTAAAATATAATATATATATTATGATGGAAAAAACAGATAAAATATATAATATGATGGAAAATTACCAAACTACCCTTGAGGATAAAGGTAGAAAGGTAAATGTTCACAAATATATATAATATAATACGTGTATTAACCGGGAAGTATGATTCCCGGGTCGTTTCCCCAACGATTTATGAAATTGAAACCACGTTCTTGTTTGGACAATGATTTGAATAAAAACAAAGATTAATTTGATTATCTATAGCTACTAATTAAAAGCAACAATTAAAATAAACAAACAAAATCAATTAATGCACTAAAACAATTAACGGGAACAAATAAAACGCGACAAATAAGCAACTATACTAAATTTAACTCCTAAAAATGCAAATAAAATTTCTAAACCTAAATTAAGATAAAAGAAAATTTTAGAAAAAGGAAAATTATTTTTTTGATTATTTTTGAATTTATTATGAATTAAAAACTAATTAAATCTATTTAAATCCTAGAAAATAGCAAATTAATCCCTAAAAATTCTAAAAAATGATTTTTAAACTTAGAAAAGTCTAAATTACTATAAAAACTCAGAAAACTATTTTTAACTACTTTTTATAATAAAATCCTATTTTTAAAACTAAATTTAAAAGCTTAAAAATTAAAATTAAAATTTAAAAAGGGTAAAAATGATTTTTCTGGATGTAAAACTAGAAGTAATTAATCTAATACTAAAAACTATTTTTTTTATTTTTAAAAGTTATTTTTGTATTTTTTATTGATTTTCGAAAATTTAAACCTAAGAAAAATGATTAAAAATAAACTAATAACAAAAAAATCTCAAAAATTCAAGAAAAGTCCTAAAAACTACAAAGATCAAGGGAAAAATAAGAAAAATCTATCAGCTAAACTAATAAGCTCTGAAAAGCTTGATATAAGCTATGAATTGAAATGGGCTGTTAAGCCTAAAAGAAGCTTATTAATTAAATGAAAGAAGAAGGTGACATATGAGCTATTGAAGCAAATTGGTTAAGGCATTGGGTTTGTGTGCAGGAGGTGCTAGGTTCGAGTCCTAGCAACTTTTTTTATTTTTTTTATTTTTGAAAACTTGAAAAAACAAAAATGAAGATAAGCTAATTACAAAAAAAACTTTTGTGAAGATTACTTTTTAGAAAACTGAAAAATAAGTTAGAAAAGCTACACAAAAACAGACATTAGCTACTTGACTATGTTTTTGGTTTTCTTCTTAAACTAAACAAACTCAAAGACTATAATAAGCTAAGACTTAGACTAAATAACCCATTAATAAGCTAATGCTATCCTAATAAGCTGAAAAAGAAATAAATAAGCAACAAGGACTAAAGCTATAAGCTGAAAGCTCAATAAAAACCTAAATGACAATAGCAGCCAAACATACCCTTTATCTTACTTTGAGCAAAAAATTAAACAACAGTTAAGCACCTCAAGTAATGAAACTTATATATTCATAAAGCTGAACTAGAAAGCTATCTAAAATTGCTTTTTGAAAGAGATTTTGACTACAAGAGCTTACAGAAAAAGCACTAAGAAAACAGACAATTAACTCAGTAGCTGCTGAATTTTGTTTTGGAAATAAAAATGAAAATGCAAGATTTTAAAGCTAAAAACAGATTATATAATGAGCTACTTTTTGAAAACTAAATGCAAACTTGAAAAATATGAGATAAAAACTACTTAAATGCTGAAAATCAGGAGCTTAAACCTATTTAAACCTATTGAAACTTGGGCCTAAAAATGACAGTTTGTTCTTATTAGTTGCTGATGCAACTAACAATGAAAAATTCCAAAACTTAAAATCACCGAGTGTAGGATAAAGTTCTATGTTAATACACTTTTAAAACATCAAAATGAACACAATCTGAGCAATAAAATCAACTAGGGACTTTTAGAACTAAAAATGACTATTAAAAAGAAAGCTATTGCCACAGATTTAACAATTAATTAATTGTCTTATATAAACTTTGATTATCACTAACAAGTTACCTAGAATTCAAGCTTATAAACTCAAAATGCTTTCCTAATGCAGTTTAAAAAAAACAAGGTTGTCATAAGCAGTTCTAACTTTAAGTTAGTACTGCAGTGCCAAACACCCCCTTAAAATTCATGATTGGCATTCTAGCTAATGACAATGAGATTTAATGATCAATTCTTAACAACCAGATAATAATAAGTATTTAATAGTCCTAATAAGCATTTATGATTAAACAAAGAAGCCAGAAATAAGAACTAACAGCTATACTACTTATTTTCGGATTTCTGAAGTTTTTAAAGACAAATTATGAAAAAAATTAAGATCCAATCTATAAAAGCTAAAAACAGATTAACAAACTAGTTTAATAAGCACTATAAGACAAGATTAAGCACCAATAAGCAATCAATTAAGCAAAATAAGCTAAGGTACACTAGGAAACTTAAAACAGAAGGAATAATGGAAACTTACAAGCTGCCTTAGCTAAACAAAGGCTTTTATTGCTCAAAAAACTTATCTACTAGCCCTGGCTTATTGAAAATAAGCCAGTAAAAGTCCATATGAGCTCATCCATTACTAGCTCATCTTCCATAAAACCACAATCCAATAAGCAAAAGTTACTAAGGCTGATTTTAAAGTTTGAGTAGGTTAAAGTTTAATAGAGCTCAATTACAAGCTTATAGACTTGTAAGAGCTTATGAGAGCTTATTGTAAGCTTTTGAAACAGTAGCACACATTTTTGAGGATATGAGAGCTTAATAGTTAGAACATTATATGAAAACTAAATGAAGATTTTATTTCTCATAAAAACAGGTTACAAAGCTTGATTTAAAACAGATTACAAGAGCTTAAAAACGAAAATTACATTTTAACTAAAAAATTACAAGAGTTTACTAAAAATTATGCAGGAAAAGAAGATGATAGGTGTGTGAGGGAGAGCTTGTGTTTCTAGGTTCCAAGAGAAACTTCTAGGTCTGAGGTCTCTGCACACGCTCCTTTAAATCTCTGCCTTCAATTATTATCAATGATTGGATCATGATCATAGACCGTTGGATCACATCTAGCTCACACGGATTGCCAGCGTGGCAATCCGTGATGTGACAGCTAGTGTGCTTCTTTTGTGAGTGACTTGAGTGTAAAAATCCCTTTCTCTTGTGTTTCCTTCATTATCCACGATCCTCACTTGATGGGCTTGACCAAAATGATGCGTTTGATGACGTTTTTACCCTGCCACTATGATCCTTATCACTTGAATTAGCTTGCCCCGTGTCCAATTGTGATTTGCCCCTTGATTTTTGACCCGAGTAAACGCGAAAAAGAAAGGTGAACAGTAAAAAACTGTTTTCCCGCTTAATTTTACTATAAGGGTGCGTTTGATTATTGTGTTGACCCGGATCCACTTTTCATTTGACTTAGGCTTCTTAAAATGAATTGGGCCAGGTAACATTTGTTTTGGGCTTTGGTTATATAAGGGTTTTAACGGGCTAAGGTTTATGGAAAGTTTTAGCCTGTTTTAGGTTTAGCGTTAAATTTTCAACATTGGAAAACTTGAAGGACTAATTTTGGTATTTTGGAATTTTTGCCATTTTGTGGTTTGACTTAGGTTGACCAAAGGTTGACTGAAGTTGAACTTTGATAGCATTCTCCCGGCTTTTTGCGTGCTCTTCCGTTCCCGTGTTCGTGTTTGACCGGTTTCTTGTGATTTTTGCTTTATCCGTACCTACACAATAAGAAAGACAAAACAAGCAATATACAAACATTTTATACACAGTTTTGTCTTTTTAGGGCCATTTTTAATATAAAACGAATATGTGTTTTCACACATATCAACATACCTACTGTTTCGGATCTGAGTTATAAAATAGATGTTTTATAAACATAGTACTCTTCATGACGAATCTAAGGACATAAGAAAATCGAGAAACGGAATAAAAATGAACAAGTTATGCATTTTACAAGTTATATATACAACTATATACATAAAAAAAATAGTTTTTATAAACTGTTATGAACAGTAAATGTTACTGTTCATCAGAGGGTTAATTTTTATAAATATAATATATTGATAGATTTTCTTAATACGAAGACGTGGTCATAAGAAACGTATAAAACGGAGTTAAAACGATAAAGATATGAGGCTTTTAAAATCGCGCGCACTATTTTTATTTTTATACATTATTCTATAAAATAATCAAATTAATTATATAATAAAAATATATAATTAATAAATATATTAAATCATATTTTAATAATACAAAAGCAATACTTTCTTTATGGATCCAAATGCAATTACTTTTATTTAACAAAGCACGGTTTAATTATCATTTCAACTTTTAAAGATTTAATAAAAACTATTAGGTGGTGGTGTGACTATATAACAAGTGATGTTTTATTTATATAAAATACATTATGCTCATACAGCCTATAATTAATTAGGTTTCATTCGGATTGCCGAGACGATTCACTTATTTGATTTAGATAATCAATCATTCACTTACGGTGAGTTCATAGCCCCGCTTTTATACAATTATATTGTTTTACAACTTTGGGGTGAGAAACATGCATTGTTTTACGTTTGGACGCAAGTACTCTTTTAAACAAATTACGAGTTGGCCTAAGTAGCTAAACCCACTATTGCCCACTATCATGAACTGTCAATTGCTAGTTAGCGAGCGCGAATGTTATGAATAGATCTATTTGGGATTGACATCCCCGTTCGGGTGAGTAGCTCTCACTAGTTTTGGAGGTCCGAAACACGAATGTATACATGTCGGAACAATTTGGATGTTGCGGGTTTAAACATCTACACGGGCCCATTATTTGCATTAAATTGCATACATAGATGTCGAGCTTCGGTGTCATGAGCTTAGCGCACTTCGTAATTACTTTTATGATATTGTATTCGTTACTTATCACAATTTTAGAAATCTTGCGGTCCTACTTTATACATTTACTAAACCTGTGAATTTACCAACTTTATGTTGACATTTTAAAGCATGTTTTTCTTAGGTCAATAAGGTACAAGAAACAAGGATACATTGGTGGTCACCATTTTGGAGTCATTACA
>BQNB010001060.1:74661-148129 GCA_026074375.1 Tanacetum coccineum
TGTTACTTTCCGGTGCGCTATTCCAACCACATAGGAGAAGAGATATCTTGTCATTTATGGTATGCATCAGTTGAGATACCAGGGAAATGTGTTGTCAGAAGATTGATTAGAGCGTGAGAAGATTGGTTACTGATTCAATTAATGCTTCCTTTAACAGTCAATCACCAAGCGTGTTTTTAAAGGAGTAGAAATATTTGATCAAAGAGGGACATATTGGTATGATAAGTATGATAATTCCTCTAGTTAGTCAGTATCCGATAGAAAGAAAAGTGTACATTTGGGACTTAGTTGTCTTAGGTGTTATCAGTTCGTCTACTGAGAGGGAATAATTGAGATATCCGGGACTTAGTTGACTTTGGTGTTTCAATTCATATCATCACTATCATGTTAAGAGAAATTAGACATCCGGGACTTAATTGACTTTGGTGTTACGGTTTCAAATTAATTGTGTACTTCATCGATTTGGGCGTCAGACTTTAAGTATTCTTAATGTAAATTGTAAGAAGGCAAAGAACCTACTCAAGAAAGGATTGCTGATTCAAGGGGAAGCTAAGACAACTTCCAAAAGGAGAGTATCGAGATGGACTACAGACTGCTTACATGGACAAAATGACTATGTCTTTTTCGGTTTGAACATTTTCAGGTCCTGTCTCATACATAATCTTGTGAATATATAAATGTGTAGTGTAGACTTAATTATAGGCTAATATAAATAGTAATTGAGTACAAATTTTCAAGAATTTCTTAGAAAATTCAAAATCTTTCAAATTACAGTTCTCAGCACTATCTTATATATCCTTCAATGATTGAGGGGGAGCATTAATATGTTTCAAACACGGCTTGTGAATATTTGGCACACTTTTCTCCAAAAGCTTATAACATATTTAAATCAATTGATATCCAAAATGTCAAATGATTTAAAATTTTTGATAAGGGGAGAAAAATGTGATTAAAATATGTAATGTGATCATATTACTCAAGTGTATACTCCACCAACATGTGCTAAACAGTTTCGAATACCGATGCACATGTTGAGGGGGAGCTTTTCTGAAAAGCAAAAACAATCGGGTACTAAACACTTTGATAGTTTTATCATAAGTACCTGATTGAGTTTTTCAACAGTGATTTTATGGCAAGGTGAACTGTACCAAAAGACTGACCATGTATTTACTGTTATCGAAGTTATAAGGATGGTAAGGTTAGGTACTCGTTCCCATGATCCTGCCAGAACCGGAGGGATCTACCCAGGGACTATCCACTAGTTAGTGTAGAAGTCCTTAGGTATGATAAAAAGGAGTAAATGTGAGGAAAAGGGAATAGTGCCGACTGAGATGGAGCTAGTACTTGAATAAACCCAACAAGGTTCTAGTCATGAAATCTTGGTAAGCACTAAAGGGGTTGAAGAATGAAAAAGAATTGTACGGATAAAGGGTGTAAAGAAAGAAGCCCTCCATACACTTAGGCAGAAACCGGGTCAATACATATGCTGTCAAAATCACTAAAATGATTGCTGACATTGAAGTGACATCATGGACCCAGTGATGCAATGCACAACCCTCCCAAGCCACTCAGAATCTCTCAAAAGATTTCTGTTTCATTTCTCACGGAGACTAAACATGTAATCTACTGACTCACTCACTCCGAGTAAGTCGGTATTGAAAAGGTGGCAGTCAGCTCCAGCCTCCGATCACTAAAATCAAAACGCACTTTTGAGTCTAGAGCCAAGAGATCATCAATTAATCTCGTTAGGACAATTCCAATTTACTTGTTATTCACACACTGTGATTACAAGTTTTATCATAAGAGTCCTACGCATTATCCTTGTGATTTTGCCAGAACATCCGAGTGATACGTAAGTATTCACAGTGAAGATGGAAATCCTGCTTGAGCCAACTTCAAACAAGCTCATGGTAGGTGACTTGTGAGATCCTTAATGGATCAAACTTGTGAAAACTGGAAAACAACAACGGTGCGATTCTACATGAATCAAACTTGTTCCAGTATACGAATTGACGGTTATTGGACTTTGGAAAACAAATAAAACTTTCGATGTGTTACAAAACTCTTTTGCAAAGTATCGCATCGATTGTTTTTACAAACCAATTTTCTCTTTATTGCTAACTGTTTTATTACAGGAACATTTAAAGATGGAGATGGAGATACCGTGTTCCAACAAAATCAAGTTCATAACCGCGTGCTCATTCTCAAACGACTCATTCGAAGATATCATGAAAGCTCAAGTATCTGTTATTAAAGCTTCCGCAACTCTGAATATTCAAGCTTTCAAGATCAAGAAAAGTGTGAGCATATCATTCCGAATGACACAAGTTCACAAGATGGCAAAAGATCACATGATGATGATTAAAGATTATGATTGGATGATGATCTCAAAGAAGCTCAAAGATCACATACAAGTCAAGCTAAAGCCTAAAAGTCTAAAGTTCACTGCTTTAGATTCACAAGATACAGATCAATGAAATCAAGCGTTTACGAGCTATACATAAGATCAATCTGAAGATTGAAGATCTTAAGTTTAGTATTTTCAGGGGTGACCTCCCTTAGGGGGAGATTGTTAGATATTAGAAAAAGACTCGGTCACCCCATGTATTTTACTGTTCAATATAGCTCGTAGTTTAATAGGTAAACGTATGACTTTCGGTATTGAACCGGGTACTAATACCCGGTGTATTGTAAGAACTATAATTACCTCTTCCAACTTTAGAAGAGGTAAGCATCTAGTCATTTTACACACACTCTTAAGTGTGTTTTTATTAGTTTCTCTCTCAACAATTCTCTCTCTAACTTTCTCTCTCTAGATCTCTCTAGATCTATACATGTTTATGTGAATTCGGGAACCTACAACTTGAATGTTTGAATGTTGACTTGACTTTCAATGTTGACTAATACGCCCCCGCAGTTGGAGTGGGAGGAGGCCGTACGCTCAAGCTAGAGCGAAAATCTTGAAACAAAGCTGAGGGAAGACATTTGGTGAAGATATCAGCATACTGAAAACGAGATGGAACATGAAGAACCCGAACATGACCAACTTTAACCATATCACGAACAAAATGTATATCAATCTCAATATGTTTGGTGCGTTGGTGTTGAACCGGGTTGGCTGATATATAAACTACACTAACGTTATCACAGTAAACCAGAGTATCTGTCAAAAGAGGAGAGTGTAACTCACGAAGGAGATTACGAATCCATGCAGTTTCTGCAACAACATTAGCAACACCCTGGTATTCCACTTGAGCACTAGAGCGAGAGATGGTGTGTTGTCGTTTAGCAGACCATGACAAAAGGTTATCACCTAGAAACATATAATAACCGGAAGTAGACCTGTGGGTGGAAGGTCAACCTGCCCAATCATCATCAGTGTACCCAACTAGAGATGTAGTAACGGAAGCATATAACCGAAGACCAAGCTCCAGGGTGCATTGAACATAGCGCAGTTAACGTTTGAGAGCAGCAAAGTACGGCTCCCTCGGATCATGCATATAGAGACAAACCTGTTGAACTGCATAGGACATATCTGGGCGAGTAAAGGTAAGATACTAGAGCCCCCCTCCAAGACTACTGTATAAAGTAGGATCCAGGAACGCCGTCCGGACCCAATTTGGAGTCAGTGTTAATTGGTGTCCAAGACGGGTTACAATTAACCATATGAGCTCGCTCAAGAAGCTGACGAGCATACTTCTTCTGAGACAAAAATAACCCTGTAGGATGACGAACAGCAGAGATGCCAAGAAAATAATTAAGTGCCCCGAGATTGGTCATATCAAACTCTTTATGCAAAGAGTCTATAATCTGCTGAAGTAGAACTGGAGAAGAGCTGTAAGGATAATATCGTCCACATATATAAGTAAATAAGCAACCTGAGAACCCTGTGTATATATAAACAATGAAGAATCACATCGACTAGGAGAAAAACCAGCCCAAGTGGAATAACCTGCAAACTGCTGGAACCAAGCACGAGGTGCCTATTTCAAACCATACAAAGACCTCTGCAAAAGACATACATGATTAGGATAACGAGAGTTAACAAAACCAGGGGGCTGATGCATATACACTGTCTCAGATAAATCACAGTTAAGAAATGCATTCTTAACATCAAGTTGGTGAATAGGCCACTGTCGAGACACATCAAGGCTAAGAATGGTACGAATGGTGGCCGGCTTACCAACTGGACTAAATGTCTCATCAAAGTCAACACCGTGTTGCTGATTACTACCGTTAGCAACAAGTCGAGCCTTATAATGACTCAAAGTACCGTCAGCATGAAATTTATGCTTAAATAACCACATAGATCGAACCAAGTTAACATCAGACGGCCTTGGAATAAGAATACAAGTATCATTTTTAACTAAAGCATTATACTCATCATACATAGCATTACACCAATTAGGGTCTTTTAAGGCAATAAACAGAGATTTGGGAATACGAGAGAGAGATGAAGTGTGAAGAGAAAGACGTTCGATGGGTTTGACAATACCCGATTGAGACCGTGTGATCATGGGATGAGTGCGGGGTGGTTCATTAACTGGGTTGGTATTGGTTTGTGGATTTGGTGGATCGAATATGGGTGGTGGCAGCGGATTGTTTTGGGTTTGGGTTTGAATGTTGTTTGGTTCGTGACTAGTGGGTTGGTTGTTGGGGAAAGTTGGGCCTGGTGAATTTGGGCTGGTGTAAGGAGGACTTTGGGCTAGATCGGTAATTGGTGGAGCAGTTAGGATGCTCGTTTGGTGTGGGATGTTTGCGGAAGGATTAGGAAGTTTGGATGCAACAGAAGTGAGGAGGGGTGAACGTTAAGTATCAAGGAAGGTGTAAGAAGGTGGCGAGGAAGGTGTCATAGATTTGTAAGGGAATTGTGTTTCGTCAAAGGTGACATGTTGGGAGAGAATAATTTTGTTTGTCTCGAGGTTAAGGCAACGAAAACCACGATGATATGCTGGATAGCCTAAAAAGATACATGGTGTGGCACGCGGGGCAAGTTTATAAGGTGAGTAGAGATGAGGGTAGCATAGACACCCAAAGATGCGAAGGTGCGAGTAATTGGGTGGTTTGTTGAAAAGGCGTGTGAAAGGTATATCGTTATGGATTGCGGTAGATGGTAAAAGGTTTAGGAGATAGGTGGCCATATGGAGGGCTTCGACCCAAAAGGTAGGGTGGAGGTGTGCTTGAAAGAGAAGAGTACGAATGGTATTATTAATTGTTCGTATCAATTTCTCCGCCTTGCCATTTTGTTGGGAGGTTTTTGGGCAAGAGAATCTAAATTGGATGCCATTTTTGGCAAAAAGGGTGTGGAGTCGGTTATTATCGAACTCACCACCATGATCACATTGGATGTTTTTAATTTCACATTTAAATTGATTTTTAACATAGTTGCGAAAATGCAAAAAATTATCAAACACGTCAGATTTAGAACGAAGATGATAAATTCATAGAAAATGAGAGAAATGATCAAGAAATAAGACATAATATTTAAAACCACTAGAACTAATAATGGGAGATGTCCATAAATTAGAATGAATAATATCAAAACAATGTTTGACAATAGAAGCTGAACTATGAAAGGGAAGCTTCACATGTTTGCCAAGTTGGCAAGCGTGACAAATATGTGAAGATTTTTCTTTATTACATGAAATAAAACGACTAGAGACAAGCGAACGTAGCACTTGATCACCCAGATGTCTGAGGCGTTGATGCCAAGTGGAGGCACTTGTCGAGAGAAAAGCAATGGGAGAAGTTGAAGGCTTGGTAACTAGATAGAGATCGTTCGAGCTGTCACATCGAAGGAGGATATGACGAGTCAAGTAATCCTTCACAGAAAAACCAAAGGCGTCAAATTCAATAGTACAATTATTGTCCCTAGTGAACTGACGAACAAAAATGAGATTTTTAATTATATTGGGGGTTACAAGAACATTATGAAGATGAAGTGGGCGATGATGGGAAGGAATAATGCTATGGCCTGTGTTGGTGACGGGAATAGACTTGCCATCACCAACGTGAACAGATGGAAATAAGCGTTTATCAAAAATGGTACTTAAATTACTTGCATTAAAATTTAAATGAGAAGAGGCACCTGTATCCATGTGCCAAGTCGGGTCTTGCAGCGGCATAGTGCTAAACGCACTTGGTAAAGGAGTAGGTTGGGATGCATAAATAGCCGGAGCAGGACCGAGTATACCTTGACCGGGATGCGGCAATCTGTAATACTTTTGTGGTGTAAACTGTTGAGCAACATTAGTCTTATAAGCCATATATTGGGCTAGAGTACATGTGAACATATTGAAATACAATCGAAGATGATTTGAGATTACAGTAGTCGAGAGATATAGGAGAGGATCGGTTTTTGCTCTGATTACCATGTTGAAAGGCTAATTTGATTCATTGATTATTATTGATAACAACGATCCTATATATAGGATATAAGAAAACATTCTGGAATAAAATATTATATTTAATGATATAATATTATATATAGGATACTAAACAAAATGTATAGGCCATATATAGTTTACTCTTTTTTTATCTATAATGGGTAAAAGTTAGTTAAGATTGGCTAAAAAATTAAAAGGAACTAATCAAATGAGCCAAAAGTCTTCTAAACTGTACATGTGAGAGTTAAGATCAACATAGACCCATTATTTGTCATAGATCCAATGAATCAATATCAACCATTCATTTTTCCATTAAAAATAAAAAAACTCACTTTCCACCTCTTTTTTAAAAATGAAATATCTTACAAACGGTAAATCGTCACACGACAAAAAATACACCATCGCGACGAGTATTTTTTTATCTTTCAGTAGACGGGTGACACGAGAAACTTTTTTTCGATTTTTTTTTCATTCACGAATTGGGAAAATCATATATGATTCGTATAACGAATCATATATGATTTCATGAAATCATATATGATTTCATAAAATCATATATGATTTGTGATTCCGATGATTTTTTTTTTAATTTTGTTTCAGTCACAAATTGCAAAAATCATATATGATTTATATGACAAATCATATATGATTCGTATAACGAATCATATATGATTTCATAAAATCATATATGATTTCATAAAATCGTATATGACTTCATAAAATCATAAAAAAAGTTCGTCGAAAGTACATAGTGTCGCCCCTCTATAGAAATTTAATTTAATTCTCGTCGCGATGATATGTTTTGTTTTGCAGTGTGTGAGATATTTAATTTTTAAAAAAGAGGTGGAAAGTGAGTTTTTTTATTTTTGATGAAAAAATGAGTGGCTAGGATTGGTTCATTGGGTCTATGACAAATCTTGGGTCTATATTGAACTTTTGGCATACATGTGATGTATAATTCATAATTATATATAGGAGGTAGTATAATAAAACTTTTGAAATCAAGTTAATTTACCTGAAACGATAGAAAAAAGTATTTTATTTTCAACGGGTCAAATGGTTAAAATATATAAATTATGACGTTTTTGAGATGGTTAATTATAAAACATGAAACATGAATAAATTATAGGCATGGATCAACTAAATCTGAAAAATGACGTACCTCATTCTTTAGGACACAATTTAGTAACTCTTCAATAACGTACTTATCATCTATCATCCTGAATGCAGTGACTCACGTTCCAGATTATGGTCTGCATATGAAAACCAAAACTAAATTCCCGATCAACCAATTTCTCATCAGCAGCTAGGTAGGCCTCGACGTCTCCAGCCTAATAAATGTCACATAGTCAAATTTAGAGTAAAATATGAATTCTATTATCATTTGTTTATGCATGAATAAATTTATATCAAAATAACCTGCTCTTAAATCTCAACCAGTTCCTGATTGACTTATTGATGAGTTTTAAAATCTCTCTGTCAAATAATGAGAAGGAGGCACTCCCAGACCCATCCATAACACGAATCTGCAACTTGAACCTATCAAAGGAAAACTGATGTTTATATTCAGAATTAAAACAAATTTACATGCTTTTTTAAAACACATGCTATATCATTTACCATGGAATTGTGAACTATTGGCTGGACTTGCATTTTGTGCACCACAACGTGTCTCTTTATGATAACAATATTAGTATATATATCTAACCTAGCAATTTAATGACTCTAATCAGCTATGTTTAGTTTGGATGTCTTGTATAGGAATATAAATAGAGAAACCAGACACCACACTGCTATACTAATAAAAAAAACAAAAAAAAAACCTAAAAATTTGTCAAGTTTTTTGTGATGCTTACTCCATCGAGAAAACAGTAGTTTCAAATGCTTCTTCTGTAACTTGTTATCAAAGAGTGCTCTTTCAATCTGTCAAAACAATCAAAATCTTAAAAATAAATTCATTTCTTCACATGTAAATCTTAAAAATAAATAAGGAAAAACACACCAAGTCTCTTCTCATCGTATCTTCAATTTGGCCATCATCCGGTGGCCTCTCAAATAAAAGTAAAGAAGACAGAGAACATCAAGAATTAAGGATTACCTTCTAAAACATACACTGCTTGTAGTTCTGAGGCCTGTACATTTAACAATGTTTTACATATGATTAATTAGCAAATATAAAAAAGTAACCATGTACGTTATATCCACATATCACTGCACATGTTGCATACATCTGTTTTTGGTATAATAAGATCCAATCAAAACTTACATTAGTACCCAACTACAAAAAATATAGAGATCATTCATGTCTACTAAATAATAAGATCCAAATCCATAATTAATCAGTTACCTTGATGAAAGATTTGTTGTAGCCAGCAAGATGATGCTATTCTATAACTTGAGACTCAATTTCACTTTTGGACTTGGCAGACCTGATTTAATAATAATAATAATTATTATTATTACTATACTACATATATATAGCCAATTAATAATGAATTGAATTGAAGAAGCTACTTAACCATAAATGGCAAATTGCATGATCACAAATTTCTTTTTCCACAATCTTTGATAGCATGCTATTTTAGTTGTGCTTGATACCCATTCGTTTAATTATCATTATAGTAATCCTAAAAGAGCAAAAAAACACCAAATTTTCATTAGTTTTCATACTCACATGCTTTGTGATTCTTCATAATAACACGACATAAGGTTACGTGGAAATATTAATATATGAATGAGGTTGAATACCTACATACCTTTCCGTATCAAAAGATAAAATTCAACGAATTTTATTTCGTCTGATCTAGAGGAGAGGAGAGGTTGCAGTTGATTTGTGAATGATATTAGGGCATACTATAGAGAAAGAGTGGAATATTTTGTTAAAGCTATATTAAAGGAATAGATATTTGAATCAAAACTTATCAAAATAATTTTTAAATTTATCTCAAAAGAGATTTTTTTAAAAGCATAACATATTTGATTTTTCATTGTATATCACGACTTCTGGTTTGCTTCATTGGTTGAGGTGCTTGTTTGTGAACTTGCAGACCCAGATTCAAATCTTGCAAAAGACATATTTTTTATAAAAATCCAAAATTTCTAATATATAAAAAAAATAAAAAAATAAAACTTGATATATATATAGATTAGGTTATATTTCACTTTTTAATTTAATGTAAGTAACCTAGGGTTCTATAATTTGGAATTTATAACAGTAGTTGTGTGGGTACAATGGACCTAATTAGATTCTAATTAGCCCTTCAATCTTATATGTTACCATGGTTCTAAAAGGCGCGTCATGGTGTCGCAAGGGCCTCGCAAAGGCGCGAGGCGTGACCTCCACGCCACGCAATAGACCAAGGCTTGAGTTTAAGGCTTGACGTGAGATGCGTAGTGAAAAAACGTAATAAGACGCGATAAAACGTGATGTGTGGAGGCTTTTTTGAATTCAATTTCGATAAAAATCGTATTTTTATATAGAAATGAAAAAGATTACATGCAAAGATAGTTTATTGATTTTATTCCTTATGTATGACACTTTTTGTATACTTAATATATTTGTAATATAATATAAATATATAAATATATATATATATTTTCATATTTTGTGCCGCTTTAAGTAATGCCTTAAAAACGCCATGACTCGCCATGGCTCGCAAGGCATGAAGCTTGGCCATGCCGCCACGCCACGCCTCACGTTATTTATAACCTTGCATGTTACCCATCTTTTTTAGTAATGCTACTTGTAGTTTAAAGGTATGCTCTCTGCTCCCAAAAGTATAAATATCTTGTGTTAAACTTGGTCGTGTTAAGTTACTGATGTTAATTTAGGAACTGCATCACTAAGAATGTGACTATTATCATTTCACTAATCTTAGGATTAGAAAATGCCTACTCGTGAAACGTAGTTTATGGTCATTTAAGTTTGAATCGACGTTATTCTTTGTTGTAGTTTTTGATAGCTTGGTAAATCTTTCATGTTTATATAATTTTTTTTTCTATGTGGATATGGCTAGTAAAAAAAAAGTTCAACGGTCAACGAACGCAGTCAAAGTTAATAGTCAAAGTCAAAGAAAACGGTCAAACAAAGTCAAGAGTCCAATCATATGAGTCCGAGGTCCGTGGGTCCAAGTTTACGAGGTACATGTTAACCGTATTATAAAGTTTAAAGTAGTGCTATATCAACTTACAACACATGCCTAAATACATGTCTAATGCATAAATCACTTGTACAATTGTATTATTATTTTTCTCTCTCCAAATTTCTACCAATCAAATCATTGGTACATTTGTAGGCAAGATTAGTAGTCACAACAATCATTATTCTAAATTTTAACGTATACATTGTTGGAAATTTAGTGCAATTAGAAATGGGTTTGAAGGTACGGAGTGTACACCCATCAAGTCAATGATTTTTCTAGACTCTTTTAGTGGTTAGATAAAATGGGTGGTTACAAACATTTAAGTGGCAAGTTTGTAACTACTTTTGTCTATTTAAGTTGCAGGTTTGACTGCATTACATTTAATTTGGTCAACTTAAAATATTAGAAGAGATTAATTGGCCATTAATCCCTGATTAATTCCATTTAGGTTGTGAGTCCTATAAATAAGAATCACTTAGAAAAACACAGCAAAAACATAAACTTCTTGTTTTGTGAATTAAACGTTAAATCAAGATTCTGTCTTTCTTGAAGGTTTGAGGTATGAATTAATTTATCATTTGATAAAAATCCAATGTTTCTATAGTTTTTTAATAAAAGTCCAAACTTTATATGCTTTTTGCACTTTTAAAAGGTTTTACATATTAATTTGATTTGCTGTCACTTATGTCTTCTTCATGTTTGATTTTTATTGTTTTTAATAAAAATCCAAACTTTATATGCTTTCTGCACTTTTAATAGGTTTGTACATATTAATTTGATGTTTTTGCTGTCACTTTTGTCTTCTTCATGTTTGATTTGTATAATTTCTCTTTAAAATTTCCAAACTTTTAATGCCCTTTATAAATACTAAATGATTTGATGTTTTTGATGTCACTTATGATAGGTTTTTATCAGATGTTTGGTTTGTATTTTTTATTTTTATTTTTGATAAAGATCCAGACATTTTAGGTTTTATTTTTGATAAAGGGCATGAAGGGGTCATGGCCGTCCCTAAAATATAGCACACTTCAAATTTTACATTATGGCCTCCTAAAAGTTTGGTAACAAAACGAGGGTAGTGGGAAAATCAGTTATATATAAACTGATAAAACATAACCTGATGTAATAATCTCTTCACTTCCTCTCCACATTGTAACCGTTATTTATTGAACTTCTTGCTAGTAGAGATTACTTTCATAACCAAGGTAGTTGTAAATTGACACTTTTGTGTTACTCGTGTTATGATAGTCTCTACATTTTTTTCTCGAAATTTTTTGGCCCCCCAAGCAAGAAAAGCAAACTCCGCCACTGGACTTATACCCTTTTGGTTGTCAATCTAAGCTTAGTTTGCTTAATTGTTAATTCCTGTTGTTATCCCGTCCTAAAATTATATATACATTTCGTTTTGTACAAACAAAATAACATTACAAACCTTCCGCAGGGGAACTTATCTAATTCAACACAGAACATCTTGGATAGAACCGAAGCATATGGAGATTTATCGTGATTCAGCCATTCCTCCCGTATCTCCTAAACATCCATGGTTTGTTGTTGCACAAAACCCGGAAGACGACACCCAAGTCCATATTTTTTACAACATCCGTGATCGAATGTCTCATTATTGTTGCCAAATCCCTGAGTTACTCGGAATGCGTATCCGAGGGTGTTTCCATGGCTGTTGGGCGGTTCTTTCCTCCAACCATCCACGTGACGTCATTTGGTCTCTTTGGAACCCAATTACATCTAACATCATTAATCTCCCTCCCTTGAATCATAGCGGATCGGAAGAAGAAGGCGATTGTGATGATATGAGAGATTGTTGTTTGTCGGCCCCTCCCGAAGATCCCAATTCGGTGCTTTTGCTAATGAGAACCGCAAAGCCCAGTTTTGTGTACTGTAGGCTCGGGATCTATCCATCCTTCAAGGACACAATATGGACCGAATTGACATATGCAAACCAAATAAAGATGATAACTGACTGCGATGTTGGTTCGCTACATTGCCTAACTTGTTGCAATGGTAAAGTGTTTGCTTACATTAGAGGACTAACTGGCAATCGTCGTCATACTCTAGTTATCGTAGAGGTTAACATTGTAGTTGATGATTGTGAAAGCAAGAAACTAGGAGGAGAAGTTGTGATAACCTTATTGCCAGTTTTGGAATTCTTTTGTATTCATGTGTCCAGCAATCCACCTTTACTGAAAGGATCTTGTACAGAACTGTTCATCATTTATATAAACTTAAAAGACAGGGGTAAAACAGTTGCTGCTGTAAATCTGTTTAAACTGGACGTGAATAATATGACGTGGGAAGAATTGGGAGACCTCAAAGACACTATATTATCTGTGGAACTTGCTACTAATTCATCCGTATTTTACAGCTCCTCATCAGAATTAGCAGGGGGTTATATACATATTCTTGCTGATAAGGGGAAAAGCATATACTCGTACCACGTCAAAGATAAAACTATCTTCTTATCTTCTATTCCTTGTGTAGCAGGAACAAACCCCGGGTATTGTATTATTACTTATTTTCTTTAATTGTATTTATATTTACCTGTAGTGTCCCTGAAAATCATATTCCATGTAGGCTAGGAGGTGAGCGTGTGCACGTTCTTTGTAAACAAGAAAAAGAGGGCCACAAGGAGGATCAGATAGTCATAAGATCAGTAAAGGGTAATGGTGAGATTGAATCACACCGTGTTTTAAAAAAGAAAGAGTTTTGTGTTGGTGTTGAATGCCTCAAGCTGTTGCCCCTTCCATATGAATGCAGCAGGTATTGTATTGCGTTTAGTTATTTTATGGGTGACAATTTGGACTAACTGAAATTAATAACAGGTAATTTCCTTTGTATTTATGAAATGCGATTTAACTTCTGGTATAGAGCTCTTTAATCATCTATAATTGTAAAAGAAACAAAACTTTTGATTATGACAAATAATATTATTTTTAGTAAAAATAAAATAAAATGTTACAGAGTATTTAGTAGCTAGGACATACCCTATCTGTCTGAAATTAAAAACCAGAAACATACAAATATTCCTTTTCATAGAGCGAGCAACATATCCAAACTGCCAAATAGCATCATAGCAAAACTCCATATTTTGAACACCAACCATCTAAACCATTAGGTAGCATATACACCAAAGCACTCTGACATTTCATGACATGGATATCCAATTGATAATATTTTTAGTATTGTAGGCGTACGTTTTAAGCATATCACATATTTGTTCTTCTCTGAGACTCTTTCCTGCAACAACAAAAGAGAAATTTTAATTTTTGCTACATGTTTAGCTAGAAATTGTCCTTCTAAAAATCAATAATTTTGTAGGTTAGAAAGTGATGCTGATGATGAATCACGCCTGCTCAATCTTCCACCTCATGTTTTGGAGATGTTAATAATGGAGTTTTGTGCTGGTGTCGACTACCTCAACTTCCGTTCTACATGCAAAGGTTGTCATTTAGCTGCACCTTTGATGGCATGGAACAACGGAAAAGCATCAAAGATAATGCAAAAGTATTCACTACCTTCACCGTGGCTGATAGTGTTCAACAAACATAACGGAATTGTCACTTTGACTGATCCCATGTTTGGTAACGAGTATTTTATGAAAACACCTCAAGAGCTGATATGCAAGTTCTACATAAAGTGTTCGAGGTTTGGTTGGTTGCTGATTTTAAAACCTGATGGATCATTGATGTTCTTTAACCCTTTCACAAGCGATATCATTAAGCTTCCACAGTTAATTTATACAGATATCATTAGTTTCTCTGCACCACCTACTTCTCCCGATTGCATGGTTGTTGGAATTACAGTACATATGCAGTGTCATTTTTGTATTTACATAGTAGGAGGGGAACCATCCTGGCGTAGACTTCTATTACCTACTAAGGGTGGTGATACATTTCACTCTATAACATTCTATGGGCGGGATGTTTATGCCTTGAGGGATAATGGAAGACTTGATGTTTTTAAGGAAATGGGCAGAGGAAATTATAAATTGGTGCGCGATGTAGCTCAAGCCCCAGCAAGCTGCTGCACATCTTTCCAACAGTATTTCCATTTGGAATGTGATGAGCATAGTTTACGAGTCATCGTGGGCAAGTTTGGAGAATCAGTTGAGGTATTCAAATTAACTGTTACAAAAAAATGGGTGAAAATAGGTAGTTTAGGGAAACATATGATATTTATATGTGGCGGCGTGTCATCTTTCTGCCTTGATGCGAAAACACCACAGATGGAGAACAAGATCTACTTTCCAAGTTTTCCTATAATGTACTATTCACTCGAAACATGTAGGTTTCACACTTCTAATATCGGAGACGTCAAAGACAGTTTTGGGGATTTATGTGGAACGAAACATCATCTCACCCCTCATGGGTGGATTGAACCGAGGTGGTCCTGAGTTACTTATCTATTATTGTTGTTGTTGTTTTGGTTGTTAAAGCACAAGTGTGTAAGTTAAACATGTGACATTTCATTTAATTATTCAATGTTTATGTTTCCTACATTTTTTTTTTGCCAAATATAATCGCAACAAGGCTCTAAAATCAATCTCTCAAAAATCAGTAACGACTAAAAACAAAACGTACCATATATCAACAATGCAGTAAAACATATAATCCACACAAGTGCTTCTTTTGGAAACCGCTAAGACCTTGCAACCCTTAAAATGTGTTCAAACACATATTTCTAGACATCAGGAACACAATTAAATATGGCTAATGTATGCAACCTTGTCAAAATTGTTTGAAAATAAATGGTTTATCGCTCCTCCGAAATATAATAAAGAATTATGTTCCCAGCAACAAAGTCAACTTAACATATGTTGGAAATTTAGTGCAATTGTGGGAATCGGGTCATACTTGGAAATGGGTTTTGAGATACGAAGTGTATACCCATCCTGACTCTTTTAGTGGTTAGCTTAATGACTATTAAATGAGCGGTTTCAACATTAAATGTTTGTAACACCTTAATCTATTAAATGACGGTTTCAACATTAAAATGTTTGTAATCACTTGACCTATTCAATGTGCGGTTTCAACATTTTAAGTTCATTTATTAAAATGAACGAACATGAACAAAAGTGACATCTGTTCATTTATGTTCGTGAACGTCCAATTATGTGTTTATTCTTAATGTTCAATCGTTTCTTTATGTTCGTATATCATTATATATTTTTAAAGTTTGTTTGTTTAAACTAACAACACTTATAAAAACTACTATAAAATCATCAAAATGAATTATCATTCTTTTACAATATGTTAGAAATACGGAAAAGTGTCGGTCACTTCCAATATAGGTAGTCGTAGCTCGTAGTAAGTCGTTTGGTTAAGTTAGTAAGCTAACCGGGTCAAAGGCCCGTAGACAAGCCCATTAAGGGTCCATGGCCGGCCCTTGTAAGAAGTATAAGTACCCTCTCCATTGCTTGGAGAGGGTGTTGGTTGTTCCTTTTCTCATTTTACACTAATCTAGTTTACATGTTTTCTTTCTCTCTCTAAGTGTTCATCCAACCACCTCTTTCTCTCTCTAAAACTCCAAGTGATTCAATCCATACTTGTGTAAGATTATTCTACAATTGGTATCAAGAGCCATGGGGTGTTTGTGAAGGTTTTGTGTGCGTTTACTACTCATTTTTGGTTCGAATAGTGGTTTGAATCCATTCAAAAGGTTTTCACCTTTTGAGGGTTTAAAAACCATAAAGATCATAACTTTCTTGCTTATTTATCTTAGTATAGACTAGAAGTACAAGAAAATCTTTCAAAAACCATAAAAAAATTCGTCTTTTTGAGTCTTTTTGGTTAAAAAGAGGGTTTTGTACCAAGAATCTTGATTTCAATTTTTTCATGTCAAAAACGTTAAAGTTTGTGTTTTTAAGGTTCTAATAGTCTTAGATAGTTAAGTTGTACAAGAAAAATAAGGTAAAAACGTCAAAAAGTGTTTTTTTTTAAATTTAATTTTTGAGTTTCGTAGTGTATTGGGCGATCTATACATTAGTTTGCTCAGGCGATTTATACAAGTTAACATAGTCAGGCGATCTATACCATTCCAACAGGCGATTTATACATCACTTTGTTCAGGCGATTTATACCTCACTCTCTACAGGCGATTTATACATCACTTTGAACAGGCGATTTATACATCACTTTGAACAGGCGATTTATACATCACCTTGAACAGACGATTTATACATCACTTTGAACAAGCGATTTATACATCACCTTAAACAGGCGATTTATACATCACTTTGAACAAGCGATTTATACATCACTTTAAACAGGCGATTTATACATCAAAATAATTCAAGCGATTTATGCAACCTTTATGAAGGCGATTTACACAATCTTGTAAAGGATATTTATACGCTTATACGCTTGACTAAGGAGATCTATACACATTTGCTAAGTGAATTATACGGTTGTTCTTTGATTTGTAAAATCCTGTGAAGATTCGATTTCTCGGTTTTATCAAGAATTGTAAAATCCCGTGTATTCCATAAGACTCAAACTTCATTAATCAAAAATCACTTTAACACAACAACCTCCAATCACTGTACGATCATTTTAATCTTATCACATTGAAATGGATCCAATGATTTCACTTGGTCAAAAGAATACTCTTGCTGAGTACATGATACTCTCTGGTGCTGACAATCGTCCACCTATGTTGGACAAGGACCTGTATGATTCTTGGAAAAGTAGAATGGAATTATACATGCAAAATAGAGAAAACGGAAGAATGATACTTGAATCAGTTGAAAATGGTCCTCTCATTTGGCCTACGGTTGAAGAAAATGGTGTGATCCGAACTAAGAAATATGCTGAATTATCTGCTGCTGAGAAAATTCAAGCTGATTGTGATATGAAAGCTACCAATATCATTCTTTAAGGTCTTCCTGCTGATATCTATTCACTTGTGAATCATCACAGAGTTGCTAAAGATTTATAGGAGAGAGTTCAATTACTGATGCAAGGTACATCTTTGACAAAGCAAGAAAGAGAGTGTAAGCTGTATGATGCATTTGATAAGTTTACTCACATCAAAGGGGAATCACTTCATGCGTATTACTTGCGATTTACTCATCTGATTAATGATATGAACATCTACAAGATGAACATGGAGTAATTTTAAGTTAATACTAAGTTCTTAAACAGTCTTCCACCTGAATGGAGTAAGTTTGTGACTGATGTCAAGCTTGTAAAAGATTTGCATACCTCCAACTTTGATCAACTTCATGCATATCTTCAACAACACGAACTCCATGCAAATGAAGTCCGTATTATGCGTGAACGTAATCAAGATTCACCTGCATTCGTTACAAATCAGCAGATGACACCACCTCACTTCAACCCTTATCAATCATCTTACAACCATCCTCAACTTCAACAACAATTTTCACCACCACAACATGCATCAATTCAACCCAATCAACTTTACTCATCTCATTATCCATCACAAACTCAATTCAATCATTCATCTATTCCACCATCACATACATATCAGTCTCAAATGAATCATCAAACCTCAACTGTTCCACAAACAATTCCACAAGTAGCTTATCAATCACCTCAAGCTTCTACACAACTTATGAATGAGCCATCGTTTGTTGACTCAGGTTTTGATGTTCCTGTGTTTTCTCCTGGAGATGATTCGATTGCTTGTCTCAATAAAGCAATGGCTTTTCTAACAGTTGTAGCTTCTTTAAGGTTTCCCGCTACCAATAATCAACTCAGAACTTCCTCTAATCCAAGAAACCAAGCTACTATTAAAAATGGCAGGGTTATAGTTTAACAAGTTCAGGGGAGACAAGGGCAAAATTATTCTGGTACTACTTATAGAAGCAATGCTCCTGGTTCGAGGGGAAATACTACAAGTGGACAGGCAAGAGTTGTTAAATGCTATAACTGCCAAGGTGAAGGACATATGGCTAGGCAATGCACTCAGCCTAAGCGACCAAGGAATGCTGCATGGTATAAGGAGAAAGCAATGTTAGCTGAAGCTTAGGAAGCTGGACAAATATTAGATGAGGAGCAACTCACATTTCTTGCAGATCCAGGAATTCTAGCAAGTCAAGCTCAGACAGTCATTCCTCATAATGCTACTTTTCAGACCGAGGATCTTGATACTTATGATTCTGATTGTGATGATCTCTCGACTGCACAAGTGGTTCTTATGGCCAACTTTTCCAACTATGGTTCTGACGTTATCTCAGCGGTACCAAATTCTGAAAATTATCTGAATGATATGGATAATCAAGGTGTGCATGCATTGCAGGATTTTGAACAATCAACAGTTATGGATTTTTACAAATAATGAGATAGATAGTGATAGCAATATCATTCCATATTCTCAATATTTGCAAGAAACACAACAAGCAACTGCTCAAGATACTAATTTGCAGGCACAACAAGATTCAATGATTTTATCTGTGATTGAACAAATGTCAGAACAAATGATTAATCATGTAAATAACTAGGAAAAGGCTAATAAGGAACAGAATAGTGAATCAATAACCGCTGAGCTTGAGAGATATAAGGAAAGGGTCAAAACTTTTGAACAACGTCTTAATATTGATTTAAGTAGTCGTGAAAAAATGATTGATTCTCAAATGGATGATATGATTAAGGAGAAGCTTGCATTGAAAGAGAAGGTTGACTCACTTAAACAAAATCTTTCTAAACAAATCAAAGAAAAGGAATCTTTATTGCAAGCATTTAATGTTTTCAAAACCGAATTCAAAGAAAAGGAAAAGAAATATTAGGAAACCAAATTGATTTGGAAAAGAAGATAAAAGAACTTGATAATATTGTTTATAAAGTGGGTCAATCTACTCAAAAAGAGTGCACATGTTAACAAAGCCACAATCGTTTTATGATCACATTCACAAACAAGCTCTAGGTTATCAAAATCCGTTTTATCTCAAGAAAGCTCAGCGGATTAAACCAACCTTGTATGATGGTAATGTTATTTCTGTAAAACATGATGTTATGCCTATGATTGATGATAAGGAAACATTGATTTTGAAAGAAGAGAGTCGATCAAAAATGTCTAAAAAAGCAAAGGATCCAGAAACTGTTAAACAAAACATTTCTCAGAAACCTATTGATTATGAAATGATAAATAGACTTATTGAAGATTTTGGGAAACGTTTTACTCCACAACAAGAATTGGCAGCTGAACAAGCTTTCTGGTTACGTATATCCAATCTTTCCATTAAACCTTCTTACACACCACCTGTCATAGTGGATGTTCCTAGTAAACTACCTAAGGTGAGTTTAGTGAATGCAAGCCTTAAAAGGCTTAAATTCCACCTCACCCAGTTTGACTCAGTGGTGAAGAAGAGGACAACACCTACTGCTCTTGAAGAAGGTGAATGGGGGTTTGAGCATACAAAAGCTGTTTCTAACAATGAAATTATTCCATTTCTAAAATCTTTAAAAGACATCTTCAATGTGTTTGATAGAGATCTTCTAAATGAAATAACAGAAGAACAAACATTTTTTGACCAAATGGAAGCAGTTGTTCAACAGTTTTCAGTTGATAAACAATGTTTGGAAATTGCTAAGAAAGAAATTCTTTTGGAAACTGATCGACTCTTACACAAAATCATGTCTCAAGATGTACAGTTACTCGTGATGAATTCTATGTCTTTGATTAATGATTCTGTGAATTTGGAAATGAAAATGTGTGATTCATGTGAAAAGTGTTTGAATCTTGATGCTGAGCTTTCTAAATCAAAACAAGCATATAATAATCTTTTGAAAAAGCACTCACAACTTGAACAACATTGTATTTCTCTCGAAGTATCAATGCAATTAAAACAAGAAGTTTTTCAAAATCATGAATCTTTCGTTAATCAAAATGGTGTTGATATACAAGCATATTTTGAAATCAATGATTTGAAAGCTCAGGTACAAGATAAAGAAACGGCCATTTGAAAGTTAAAGGATACCATCAATTCTTTGAAACAGAATACTAAGGAAGAGAATGTTAATCATGGTAAATATGAACTTGAGCCCATAAATGAGGAATTGGAGAACAGTGTGGCAAAATTACTTTCAGAGAATGAGCGTCTTTGTAATGAAATTAATCATGTGAAACAGGTTTTTAAAGATCAGTTTGACTCAATCAAACAGACACGTGTTCGTCATACTGAACACAGTGACTCTTTAATTAACAAACTGAACTTAAAATCTGTGGAAAATGAGGATTTAAAAGCTCAAATTCAAGATAAGGTTTTTGTAATTACATCTTTGAAAAATGATTTACGAAAATTAAAAGGGAAAGAAACTGTTGAGGATGTTGAACACAAATCTTCTGCCACCATTGTTGCTCCAGGAATGTTTAAGCTTGATTTAGAACCGTTGCCTCCTAGGTTATTGCACAATAGGGAAGTTCACTTAAACTATCTTAGACGCACTCAAGAACAAGCTAATACTCTTAGGGAAATAGTCGAACAAGCTAAAGCAAAACAACCTTTAGATAGTGAGTTAGACTTAGCCTGTAAGTATATCACAAGAATTCAGGAGTTGCTTGTATATGTTCAAGATACGTGCCCTAATGCGATAACACCTAGATCTAAGAAGGCTGTTGTCAAATCCATGAACAATGTCAAGAATGTTAGGTTTGCTGAACCTCTCACTTCTTCAAGCAACGTTAAACAGGTAGAGTCTTCTAAAATATCATATTCTAACACACCTGTGTTGTCTTCTACAGGAGTGAAGTGTTCTACTAGTAATTGCGGATCAAAGCCTTCAAGCAATAAAAAGAATGATAGGATCTCGCAAACACCAAGTAGGAACAAGAAGAATAAAGTAGAGGCCCAACCTAGGAAAGTTAATAAAAAGAATCGTGTTGTTAAACCTGTTTGTGATGTTGATGTTAAGCAGTCACTATCAAAAGCGAATTCTAAAATTCTCTGTGCTACTTGTAATAAATCTATGTTTGATGGTGTTCATGATAAATGTCTTCTTGATCTTGTGCAAAATGGGAATAACCGTACTAAATCTGCTGAGAAACATAAAAAACAAAATGTTTGGAAACCTACGGGTCATGTATTCACTGAAGTAGGATTTAAGTGGAAACCAACAGGCAGAACTTTCACTATAGTTGGTAATTCGTGCCCTTTAACTAGGATCACGTCAACTAACGTAGTGCCTCCTAAGCAAACCACTTCCCACTCAGATGAAATACAAACCAGAGTTAAAAGTCTATAGTAGGAAATCCAAAAATATTAAAAACATAGGTTCGAGTAAAATAGCTAAGATTGTAGAATCTAAGAATGCTAACCACTCGGAACCTAATCCAACTTAGGGATCCAATGTTACAGATATTCCATCGTCTTCTTCTCTTGTCATGACAGATTGTCCAGATTGTACTCTGGTATCTGGACTCTAGATGTTCGAAACACATGACAGGGAATCGCTCTCAGCTCGTGAACTTTATCAGTAAATTTCTGGGTACTGTTAGATTCGGGAGCAACCAGATTGCAAGGATTATGGGGTATGGTGACTATCAGCTGGGAAATGTTGTTATCTCAAGAGTATACTATGTTGAGGGGCTTGGTCATAATTTGTTTTCCGTTGGACAATTTTGTGATGCGGATCTTGAAGTTGCATTTTGGAAAAACACTTGCTTTATTCGCAATTTAGAAGGTGTTGATCTACTATCAGGGTCCCGTGACACTAATTTGTACACAATTTCCATTGATGACATGATTAAATCATCTCCGATCTGTCTTCTATCCAAAGCGTCAAAGACTAAGAGCTGGTTATGGCACCGTCGTTTATCTTATCTCAACTTCGGTACTTTGAACAAGCTAGCTAAAGACGGTCTTGCACGAGGAATTCCTAGGCTTAAATTTCAGAAAGATCATTTGTGTTCAGCATGTGCATTAGGGAAAAGCAAGAAAACCTCTCATCAACCCAAAGCTGAAGACACTAACCAAGAAAAACTATATCTTTTGCATATGGATTTGTGTGGCCCGATGCGTGTGGCTAGTATTAACGGAAAAAGGTATATCTTAGTGATAGTCGACGATTACTCAAGATTTACCTGGGTTAGATTTTTGAAGACAAAAGATGAAGCTCTTGCGGCCATCATCAAATGTATTAAAAACATTCAAGTTCATTTGAAAACCACTGTCCAGAATGTTCGAACAGATAATGGAACCGAATTTGTCAACCACAAACTTCGTGAATGGTATGAAAATGTTGGCATAACTCATCAAACTTTTGTAGCTCACTCCTCAGCAGAACGGTGTTGTCGAAAGGCAAAATCGGACTCTTGTTGAAGCTGCTCGTACAATGCTGATATTTTATAAAGCTCCATTATTTCTCTGGGCCGAAGCTATCAATATTGCTTGTTATACCCAAAACCGTTCTTTGATACGCCTCCGATACAACAAAACTCCATACAAGCTTCCGTACTTATAATTCTTTTATATTTTTGGTTCACTTTGTTATCCTACCAATGACCAAGAGGATCTGGGTAAATTTGATACAAAAGCAGATATTGGGATTTTCGTTGGTTACGCGCCTGCAAAGAAAGCGTTCAGAATCTACAACAGAAGGACACGGATAATTACTAAAACAATTCATGTGACGTTCGATGAGCTAACAGCTATGGCTTCTGAACAATTCAATTCAGGACCCGAGCTTCAGTGTATGACTCCTGCTACACCCAGTACAGGACTCGTTCCAAACCCTGTTTCTCAACAACCTTGTATTTTACCAAACAGAGATGATTGGGATAGTTTGTTTCTACCAATGTTCGATGAATACTTTAATCCTCCACCGATTGTTGTCTCTCCAGTTCAAGAAGCTGCTGCTCTAAGAGCTGAAGTGTTAGCTGATTCTTCTGTGTCTACTTCAATTGGCCAGGATGCTCCATCAACAAGTATTCCCTCATCACTAGAACAAGAACATTCTCTAATCATTTCTCAAGGTTTTGAAGAATCACCAAAAACACCAACCTTTCATGATGATCCTCTTAATGAATCTCCTTATGAAGACTCAACTTCTCATGGATCACCATCTAATGTGAGACAACTCCACACTCCATTGGAACACACTGGTAGATGGACTAAGGATCATCCTATAGCAAATGTAATCGGTGATCCTTCTCGTTCAGTCTCTACAAGAAAGCAACTTGAAACTGATGCCATGTGGTGTTATTTCGATGCCTTCCTCACTTTAGTAGAACCAAATAATTTCAAGCAAGAAATGACCGAACCATCATGGATCGAGGCAATGCAAGAAGAAATTCATGAATTTGAAAGACTTAAAGTTTGAGAATTGGTGTCGTATCCAGATAAAGTATTCTTGATCAAGCTAAAATGGATTTATAAAGGCAAGAAAGATGAATTTGACGGGGTACTAAAGAATAAGGCTAGACTCGTTGCTCAAGGATTCAGACAAGAAGAAGGAATCGATTTCGAGGAATCATTTGCACCGGTTGCTAGAATAGAGGTCATTCATATCTTCGTAGCAAATGCCGCTCACAATAATATGATAATCTACCAAATGGACGTTAAAATGGCCTTCTTGAATGGCGAGCTCAAAAAGGCTCTTTATGGTCTCAAACAAGCACCACGTGTATGGTATGATACGCTGTCAAGCAGTTGATCCAACACTCTTCACACGGCATGCTAGAAACGACATATTACTAGTATAAATTTATGTTGATGATATAATATTTGCATCCACTAATACTGCCATGTGTGATGAATTTGCTAATCAGATGACCAATAAGTTCAAGATGTCAATGATGGGACACATGTCATTCTTTTTAGGATTACAAATTTCACAAAGTCCTAGATGCATCTTCATTAACCAGTCTAAATATGCTTCTAAAATCGTTAAAAAATATGGTTTAAATTCTACTGATTTTGTCGACACACCCATGATTGAAAACAAGAAACTGGATGAAGATCTACAAGGGAAACCAGTTGATGCTACACTTTACCGTGGCATGATTGGATCCTTAATGTATCTTACAGCCAGTAGACCTGACCTTAACTATGATGTCTGCTTATGTGCCCGATATCAGGCTAAGCCTACCGAAAAGCACTTACAAGCGGTGAAATGGATCTTTTGATACCTTAACGGAACTATTAACATGGGTCTCTGGTACTCGAAGGATACCGATATGTCACTGTCAACTTATGTAGATGCCGATCACGTGGGGTGTCAAGACACTAGACGTAGTACATCGGGAAGCGCTCAGCTCTTAGGTGATAAACTTGTTAGCAGGTCATCCAATAAGCAAAAGAGCACTGCCATATCGAGTACTGAGGCTGAATATATTGCCTTATCTGGGTGTTGCTCACAAATCCTATAGATGCGTTCTCAACTAACAGATTATGGTTTTCAATTCAATAAGATTCCTTTGTACTGCGATAACAAAAGTGCAATTGCTCTATGCTGCAACAACGTTCAACACTCACGAGCTAAGCACATCGATGTTCGCTACCATTTTATTAAGGAGCAAGTGGAAAATGGAATCGTGGAGCTATACTTTGTCAGGACTGAATACCAACTCGCTAACATCATCACCAAACCCTTTCCTAGAGAAAGATTCAACTTCTTGATCGAAAAGCTCGGTATGAGAAGCATGTCTCCAGAAACGTTGAAACATCTGGAAAAGGAAATGGATGACTAATGGTGGTACCTCATATCCTGTAAATATGTACATAATAAAACATAAAAACACAAAAATATTTTCCTTTTATAAAAACTTTTTCAAAAACAAAAGACAAAATCAAAAAATCAGAAAAATATAAAAATATATGTATCTCTGGCATGTCTTCTGAAAATCGATAACATTTACGGCCTTAGAAATGTCATTCAATAATGATACGAGACTGTAAATGAAGTTCGAGCAGAAGTTTCAAATGTTTTCAAAACATGCCAAAATGGCTTGCTATTATTTCAGATAGCAACTCGGTCCTCATCTTAAAGGCAAGTATGTCATCAAAAAGACAACTTGACCTCATAACGGGAATTAACTTTCTCGGGAATGAATTACTTTATATTCATTCAAAGGCTTGTGATTATTTTGCATCACAACCCGTACTTTTGTTAATCGATAAGTGTACGTGTCAGTGCGCTTATGTGTCAAAATAAGAGAAATCTTATTTTCTTGGGTGTTGCTTTTCAAAATATACAATAATCATCTTTCAGATTCATTAAATCATCATTTTTTTTCTCTAAGACAATTTTGAACCGTCAAATAACGACTACAACTCTTTCAATAGAAAACGGGTCATTATTTGAGAGGGAGAAACTATCAAAATCATCTTCTTCATAATAAATAAGGTGTCAATCGAAAAAGTTTTTAATTGTGTCGGGTGAATAATTAAAGGAGAGTTGATATATTTCAACTCAAAAGGGCTTAGTGTGCTATATGTTTAATCTTATAAGGGCCTTATGTGCTGTATATGGATTTTTTTTTCTTGTTAACCAAACCTTAGGGGCCAATTTTGCAATTTATAAAATTAGGTTGCCTTAAGAAAAGGTTATAAGCACATTTGAGAGTGTCCTTAAACCTCAGGGGGCATTTATGCCAAAACCCAAAAGTTTTAAACATAAACACCCCCTTGCCCGCTCCCTGTTTCACACACGAACACAAAACACATTCATAAATCCTCAAACCTTCCAAGTGATTTTCAAGACCTCAAGAACTTGTTCAACCTCGTTTTTAAGCTAAAAGGTACTCGTATTTATGCTAAAGCCTTCATAATCTGACTAGTTCTTCGAATTTCACTCGAAAAACCCTAATAATCAACCAAACTTGAAACACCTTAAAAAGTAAATGTTAAGTGAAATTGATTGAGGGGTTTTAGTCTATTAGGGGTCTAGATGGTGTGCTTAAAACAGTTTTTAAAGAGGTTAACTCTATCTTATGTTTCGAGCGATTGTTGATTTTGAAAAAGTTGAAAATGGGTTAAAAGTTGAAAATGTTTATGGGTTTTAGGTTTAGAAGCTTAATAAAGATTGTTTGAGTGTATTTGAGTGATAAAATACCTTGTTTGATTGAAAATCTTGAAACTTGTGAGTTTTCGAGTTCATATGGGTCGAACATGGTTTATTACAAGATTTTTGTAGTTAAATTGAGATTGAAAGAAGTTAAAATGATAGAATGACACTATGTGAACATGTTTGAGTGTAGTTAGATGCTTAAAAGAGTATGAAATGTTGAGGTAAGAATTACCACAGGTGATCTATACTCTACAAAATAACTCAGGCGATCAATACACTTTTGTAATAGGCGATCTATACATGCAAGTTTACACAGGCGATCAATACATAGTTGTTTAACTCAGGCGATCAATACGTGTAGACAAATACTCAGGCAATCTATACATATGTAAGCACACAGGCGATCAATACAATTTTGTATAGGCGATCTATACATGAGAGATTATATAGGCGATCAATACACTCATTCTAAAACAGGCGATCTATACATGAATCTCAACACAAGCAATTTATGCACTTTACATAGGCTTACTATACTTGATTTTTTTAAGTGAATAAATCTAGTAATCGTGGTAATTCAACCTTATAACATAATATAAGTGTACCTTATCCCTATCTTGTCATTTAGTGATTAGATTAGGTGTAATTTTACTTAGAAATCCTAAGTGGTTGCCTTGATTCCACTTGTTTGCCTATAGTATATGTGTTATATGCCTTATGTGTATCCTAGTTGAATGTGTATCTGTCCTATTGCATTGTGTGCCATTGTGTTAATGTGTTGCCTAGTACTTGTTTGCCTATCTCCTGTAGTAAACCCTGTATTACATCACACATCTAGAATCATGATCTAGAATTGTCCATCTGTGCTATATATATTAGCTTGTGTATAAACTGTATGTGACAACTCTTAGTAGAATCATAACTTCCATCACCGCTCAACAAACCAAGCTTGACCTTGAACTTGTTCCCAAAGAGAATCGCTTTGACATTGGAAAATGCAATAGAAGAATTCCTCTTGGATTTTCACCAAGGGAACCCACATTTCAAGTCATTCTGGATGCACTTGCACTCACTCCATGCTATCCTGCATTTCTCATCACGACTGATGTACCTGAAGTGTATATGCATCAATTTTGGAATTGCATATACAAGCATGATGACTTCTACAGATTCAAGATTGACAAGAAGAAAAGATTCGGACTCACATTGGAAGTTTTCAAAGAAATCCTTTAGATTTGCCTAAGAGTACAGGGTCAAGACTTTGATCCCCTTCCTTCTAAAAAAGACATTGTATCCTTCTTAAGAGATCTCGGTCACAATGGGGTGATCAATTCTCTCAATGATGTTGTTGCCGATCAGATGCATCAACCTTGAAGGACTTTTGCTGCTATTATTGACAGAAGCTTATCAGGAAAGACTACTGGTCTTGACAAACTTTGTCTTTCCTAAGCATAAATTATTTGGGGTATGTACTATCAGAAGAATGTCGATTATGTGGAACTACTCTGGAAAGACTTCACTTATCAGATTGACAACAAAGAATTTAAAAAGCAAGAAAAAATGTACTACCCTCGATTCACAAAGGTTATCATTCACCACTTACTCCTTCAAGAAAAGGCACTTTCCTTGAGAAACAGAATTGGGATGCACACCTCCAAAGATGACTACCTGATTAACACTTTAAGATTTGTTTCAAGAGAAGAAGCATCTCAGAAATATGGAGTTGTTCTACCTAATTGCTTGACAAGTCCAGAGATGAAGGAAAGCAAATCATACAAGATTTATCTGGGTTATGCTACAGGTGCAGTGCCTCCTAAGGTTGCTAGGAAGTTCAGGAAAGTATCTCCATCCAAGAAAGATAGTGTTCCTGTCCCTGGTGATGAAGAACCTGTCCAGAAAGGCAAAAGAGTTAAGAGAGCTGCCAAGAAATCTTCAACTATTCCAGCAACAGGTATCGTCATCAGAGAACCTTCTGTGGAAACAATGTCAAAGAGAAAGGAAAAAGAAAAGGTGGATGTAGCTCATGGAAAGGGAATAGAGTTGTTGTCTGAAGTAGCTTTGTCTGAAAAAGCTCTATTAAGGGAAGTAAGAAAGAAAAGCTTAAGGGACTTTCACAAGACTCATCCTAGTGGTTCCGGTACGGTTGCTGAAGTTCCACCAAGTGTTGAAAAGATCACTCCTACTGTCACAAGTGAAGGAACTAGTGATAAACCAGGGGTTCCCGATGTGACAGAAAATGAATCAACTGAGAGTGAATCTGAATCTTAGGGCAATGATGAAGATGATAGAAATGATGAGGATCAAGAATCTGGTAATGAAGGCAGTGAGCAAGAGCATGAAAGTGATGAACAAGATTCAGATTCGGAACAAAATGAAGGAAAGGATGATGATGATCAAGAAAATGAGGAGTTTGATCAAGAGAAAGAATCTGAAGATGATGAGATGAAAAGTGATGAAGGCGATGAAGAAATGGATGATACTACCGGTCAGTTTGATGATGATGTGGATACACAATTGAAAGAACCCACTGAGACTGCTACAGGAATTGTTCAAAGTGGGGGAACTGATGTAGAAATGACTGAAGCTCAACAAGGGAATGAAAATCTAGAAACCACTCAAGAACAAGTTGTTGATGATGCTCATGTGACAATTACTACTGTTACAAAGAATACTGAAAGTCTAGTTGCTAGTTCTTCTCATTCATCCGACTTGGCAAATAAATACCTAAATTTCTTAGATATTCCTCATGCTGAAGCAGAAATAGTCTCTCCAATTGATGTTCCTATCCACCATGAAGTTCCAAGAACTCAGACTCCCACTCTTCTCACAATACCAGTTTCTGTTATCCCTGAATCATCATCGGTCTTCACAAACATTCCTCAATCATTACACATCCCCACTCCTCCATCAATTCAAACAACACCCATTTCACCGCCAACAACCGAAACTTCAAATCCTCTATCTAATCTCCCTGATTTCGCATCTGTCTTTTGATTCAACGATAGAATAAGAGCATTGGAAAAAGACGTCGTTGAACTTAAAAAAGACCCTCTACACACACAAGTGACTTCTTTGGTTGATAATCATCTCGATACAAGGTTGGGAGAAACAAGAGAAGAATTTATGAAGTTCCTTTCAGAGTCTCTCACGGCAAGGATAAAGGAACAAGTAAAAGATCAACTGCCTCAGATTCTGCCTAAGGAAATGTCTAACTTTGCTCCACCTGTGATCAAAAAATTGTTTAAGAATCAAGTGATGAAGTTACTCTAGCAAAGACGTCTTCTCAACTACAGTCCACTTATGAGGCAGCATCAAGTCTTACTGAATTTGAGCTAAAGAAGATTCTTATCGACAAGAGATGAGTGAATCATATCTGACAGCTCTAGAACATCGACAGTGTTATGATAGCTTAAAGAAATCCTATGATCTCGACAAAGACTTCTTCTACTCTTATGATGTATACACCTTGAAACGTAGCCGAGAAGACAAGGACAAAGATGAAGACCCTTCCGCTGGATCAGACCGAGGGTTAAAGAAGAGAAAAACAAGCAAAGATACAGAACCAACAACAGGTCCGAAGATGAAAGATTCAACGTCTGGGTCTTCCAAAGTCACCAAGTCTCAGCCGACATCTTCTGGAAAATCTGTTCAATCAGAGGAACCAGTGTTCGAGGTTGCAGATTCAGACATGCCACAACACCATGAAGGGAATCATAATGATAATGAAGATGAACCATGGAAAGAGAATGTATCTAAAGAAGACTAGTTCAAGAAACCTGTACCTCCTCAAGAACCCACTAACCCTGACTGGAATATTGGAAAGACTACACAGGAAGGACCAACTTAAAATTGGTTTATGAATCTTGCTGCTTCAACTTCTTTCGAAAAATCGTTGAAGGACTTTGATGATTTAATGAGCACTCCAATAGACTTCTCTGGATACATCTTGAATAGGCTGAAAATTGAGAATTTAACTCAAGATATCCTAACTGGACCAGCATTCAAACTACTCAAAGGCACTCGCACTAATTATGCTGAATTAGAAATGACTTTGAAGAATGATATAAAGCTGTCTCTGAAAAACTTGATTAGGTTAATCCTGAAGGCGGTGACTATCCATTTGATCTTTCAAAACCCGTTCCTTTGGTCATGAGTGGAAGACGTCAAAGAATACTAGTTGATTACTTCATTAAAAATGATCTCAAGTATCTACAAGGAGGAGCTTCAACTATGATATACACGACATCCACTACCAAGACAAAGGCCGCTAAGTATGATCTACCAGGCATTGAAGACATGGTTCCAAACTTATGAAGTCCGGTTAAAGTTGCTTATGATCTACATGCATTATGGGGCATCGCACATTAGAGAGACCAACGTAAGACCTTCTATGCTTATGCAAGAGGCAAACAATCAAGAGGAGATGTATTCTCTACGAAGCGTATTCTGGCAGTCACTCATGTTAAGGTTATGAGGAAACATGGATACGGGTACTTAGAAGAGATTGTGGTAAGAAGAGCCGATAACGCATTATACAAATTTAAAGAAGGTGACTTTCCAAGACTCAATGATATCGAGGACATGTTAATTCTTGTAGCTCTGAATCAGCTCACCAATCTATCAGGGGAAGACGTTGCTGACTTCACAATAGCACGGAAGATGTTCACCAGAAGTCTGGTTATTCAAAAGCGAGTCGAAGATCTTCAACTTGGAGTTGAAAGTTATCAAAAGAAGATCAACGTCACCAGGCCAGATACTACAAGACCAGATCTCAGAAAAAGGCACCCGTACACACCATACAAAGACCCTCAAGGATTCATTTATGTCGACGACTTCGAGAGGAACAGGTTGATGCGTTCTAACGAACTGTACAAGTTCAGTGATGACACATTAAACAGACTTCTCACCTCACTCAACGACATCACCAACAATATTAACATAGAGTACTTCCCGAAGAGAAGATGGAGCAACTTGGAAATGAAAAGAGCTCATTACATGATCAAAGACATCAACAAGCTGCTGAAGAAAAGGAGAATGATGAGAAGTTTGGAGAGATTCGTTGGTGGTAGACTCTACGGAACTGACCCCAGATTACTGCAAAGAACAATATGACTTTGTCATATTGTGTTCTTATCTTAAAGGTCATTTCGTATATTATTAACTTATGAATTTGTATATATATGTAGTGTAGACTTATGATGAAAATAAGGTGTGCTTGAGTACAAAAGTTTCAAGAATTTCTTAGTAAATTCAAAAATTTTCAAATTATTGTACTCACCACAGTCTTATATTCCCTCAAAAATTGAGGGGGAGCAATAAAATATTCCTAATAAGTGATTTTGCAACATTTAGTCCCCGAACGTTTAATCAATTAAATATCCAAAATATCAAAGGATTAACATTTTGGATAAGGGGAGAAAATGTGATTAAACTAAATTACATTGTTTTGACATGTGATCAATTAAAATGGACTTACTGCACTCCAACAGTTAACATGTACTACGATTACGTTGCACATGTTAAAGGGGAGCTTTTTGGTGATGAATAAAAACTCTCAAAGTGTAAATCTTTTGATATTTATATCAAACACTTTGATTGAATTTTCAAGGATTTTGGTTACGATTATGATGGAATACCCTAAAGACCGACCATGTATTTAAATTTATGGTGTTATAAGGCGGTTAGGCATAGGTATTCAAATCCCATGATCCAGCCAGAACCGGAGGGATCTACCCAAGGATATCCACTAGTTAGTGTAGAAGTCCTTAGGTATGAAAAAAGAGTAAAAGTGAGAATCAGGGAAAAGTGCCGACTCAGATGGAGCTAGTACTGGAACAAACCCAACAATGTACTAGTTATGAAGTCTCGGTAAGTGCTGAAGGGGTTGAAGAATTAAAAAGAAAAGTTAAGATAAAGGGTTAAAAGAAAGAAGCTGTAACAATCCATTATTTCTGGTCATTTCCCGACTCAATTAACTCCATTATTTATTTTTAGAGTTTTATGCGTTCGCTTTTAATTATTATCTTATATTTAAATCGCGTAAACTAAAAATCAACGTTCAATGTAAATGGACACCAAACAAATTAAAGTTTACATCAAGCAAGTGTTATACGATTATTTGGAGTATAATTTATAACTTTATGTAATTTATTTTTGTTGGTTACGTAAAACGCTTACGTTTCGCAATAAATTACATTCGGGCATACCCGGAAGAACCTATACATATCTATACTCAAACAAATACCCACATTTATACCCAATACATAAAATTTAATCATTTTATCAACTAAATAAGCCTTATGGCCGGCTATAGCATGAATGTACAAGAATTAAAACCTTAAAACCCACTAACTCTTCCATTACAACTCATACCTTACACAAAGTGTACCATAATTCCCACATCTCCATAAATTGGCACATCACATGTACCCTACACCCATTCTCATCCATTTCTTTGCCTAGATAGGAGGAGAAGTCTTACAAGGCTTGTACCATTACCACTAGCATCCCATGGTTTCATTTCAAGTGGTTTAAGGTTTCCTAGTTGCTATAAAAGGAAAGTCCCTTGTGCCTAGCTCACTTATACACTCCAACAAATTATCAAAGCACAAAAACTCTCCCATTTTCATAACCAAACCCACGACTCAATATAACAACACTAGGGTTTCATAATCTTTGATTTTCTAAGGCATTCCAAGTATTCTAGTGTTCATTCTAAGATCATCTAAGGTTACTCAAGGTATTAGCAAGCTTGGATTTGGGTTTAGCAAGGATTAATCAAGAAAACATATCTAGGGTTTTCTTGATTAGGGTTTTTGTCTTGTGTTCATCATCCTACTCATCTTCTATAAGGTCTATTTAAAGTATTCCATGTTCATTCATTCATTATCTTATGTGTACATACTTGCTATATATGTTAAACACCACCTAGATTCATTTTTATGATATATGAAGTATTTTAAAGCTTAAATAATTCAAATTTATTTGTGTATGTGGTGAAATAATTGTCAAAATAAAGGTACATGCTTGGTATAAGTGTTAAATCATTTACATGAATGATTTGCAAATTAAATGGTGATGAATGTTTATTTACAAGTTTATATGCAAAAGGACCACAAGGACTTAGATTTCATTTGGACAAGTACCATGGACATTTAGAGGACTTATTATATGTAAGAAATATGGTATAAGACTTGGTAAAAGAATGGTATAAAGTTTCTAAATAAATGAATTTATAAAACATGTCTTATTAATCATAAAACCCTAATTATTTTTACACCCTACTGTTGTAATTCGACATATAACTTACACATTTTATATTTTATTAAAATAGTACTCATTACAAGGATCGTAAGCATATAAAGAACTTGAAAAACGGATTTATAACGAGGAAGATATGACATTTACAAGTTTACGTTAATTAAACGTATAAAAGTGATTTTATAAAAGTTATTTTGTGCACATATGATTGTAATTATACTATACTATATTAATACACAAAATTATATGAAATAAATTCCCAAGTTGCCCTTGAAAATATTTCACACACAAATATATAATAATACGATACGTATGTTTTCCGATAAGTACTTTACCGAGTCGTTTTCCCAACAATTTATGAAACTAAAATCACGTTCTTGTTTGGACAATGATTTGAATAAAAACAAAGATTAATTTGATTATCTATAGCTACTAATTCAAAGCAATAATTAAAATAAACAAATAAAATCAATTAATGCACTAAAACAATTAACGGGAACAAATAAAACGCGACAAATAAGCAACTATACTAAATTTAACTCCTAAAAATGCAAATAAAATTTCTAAACCTAAATTAAGATAAAAGAAAATTTTAGAAAAAGGAAAATTATTTTTTGATTATTTTTGAATTTATTATGAATTAAAAACTAATTAAATCTATTTAAATCCTAGAAAATAGCAAATTAATCCCTAAAAATTCTAAAAAATGATTTTTGAACTTAGAAAAGTCTAAATTACTATAAAAACTCAGAAAACTATTTTTAACTACTTTTTATAATAAAATCCTATTTTTAAAACTAAATTTAAAAGCTTAAAAATTAAAATTAAAATTTAAAAGGGTTTTTGGCATTAAATAGTCGCGTACTTTCTCAAATGTGCCCATATGGTACGTGTACTAAAAAAAGTGCCCATATGGTACCTCAACTTTCAATTTCGTGCCCATATGGTCACTTTTTTACCGACTACCGGTTAAACCGGCTAAATTTGTTCCAAAAGCTGACGTGGCATTTTAATAATAAAATATAATGTATTTGTTTGTATTAAACACACATTAAATAGTTATCTACTTTCTCAAATGTACTCATATGGTACGTGTACTAAAAATGCTATGTTTTTTTTACGTTTTCGTTCGATTTCTTACGTTTTCGTCTGGTTTTATACTTTACGTTTTCGTTCATTTTTTTACGTTTTCGACCGTGTTTTACGTTTTCGTCAGATTTCCTACGTTTTTGTTTGTTTTTTTACGTTTTCGTCCAATTTCTTACGTTTTCGTCCGTTTTTTTACGTTTTCGTCCATTTTTTATGTTTTCGTTCGTTTTCGTGTTCTCGTCTGTTTTCTTACGTTTCCGTCTGGTTTTATACTTTACGTTTTCGTTCGTTTTTTATGTTTTCGTCCGTTTTTTACGTTTTCGTCAAATTTCTTACGTTTTGGGTCATTTTTTACGTTTTCGTCTATTTTTTACGTTTTAGACCGTTTTTTTTTTACATTTTCGTGTTCTCGTCTGTTTTCTTACATTTTCGTCCGTTTTCGTCTTTTTTACGTTTTTGTCTGTTTTTTAAATTGAATAAAGACATATAAAACGTAAGAAAACGAAGAAAGAGGTCAATATACAAAAGAAAATGTCCAAAATGGAAGAAAACAGACGGAACCATAGAAAAACATTAGGAAACGATCAAAAACGTAAGAAATCGGACGAAGACGTAAAAAAAATAGACGAAAATATAAAAAACAAACGAAAACGTAAAAAAACGGAAGAAAACGTAAGAAATCAGAGAAATAGTAAAAATGAACGAAAACGTAAAAAACGGATGAAGAACGTAAGAAATCAGACAAAAACGTAAAAAAAACAGACGACAATGTAAGAAATTCGACGAAACGTAAGAAATCGGACAAAAAGGGAAAAAACGTAAGAAATCAGACGAAGACGTAAAAAACAGACAAAAACGTAAAAAAACAGACGAAAACGTAAAAAATAGACGCAAACGTAAGAAATCGGACAAACCCTAAAAAACAAACGAAAACGTAAAAAACAAACGAAAACGTAAAAAAGAGACGGAAACGTAAGAAATCGGACGATGTATAAAAAACGGACGAAAACGTTAGAAATCGGACGCAAACGTAAAAAACGCAAGAAAACGCGGCAAATAAGCAACTAAGGCAAGATTAACTCCTAAAAATGCAAATTAAATTTCTAAACCTAAAATAAGACAAAAGAAAATTTTAAAAAAAGGAAAATTATTTTTTTGATTATTTTTGAATTTATTATGAATTAAAAACTAATTAAATCTATTTAAATCCTAGAAAATAGCAAATTAATCCCTAAAAATTCTAAAAAATGATTTTTAAACTTAGAAAAGTCTAAATTACTATAAAAACTCAGAAAACTATTTTTAACTACTTTTTATAATAAAATCCTATTTTTAAAACTAAATTTAAAAGCTTAAAAATTAAAATTAAAATTTAAAAAGGGTAAAAATGATTTTTCTGGATGTAAAACTAGAAGTAATTAATCTAATACTAAAAACTATTTTTTTTATTTTTAAAAGTTATTTTTGTATTTTTTATTGATTTTCGAAAATTTAAACCTAAGAAAAATGATTAAAAATAAACTAATAACAAGAAAAATCTCAAAAATTCAGGAAAAGTCCTAAAAACTACAAAGATCAAGGGAAAAATAAGAAAAATCTATCAGCTAAACTAATAAGCTCTGAAAAGCTTGATATAAGCTACGAATTGAAATGGGCTGTTAAGCCCAAAAGAAGCTTATTAATTAAATGAAAGAAGAAGGTGACGGATGAGCTATTGAAGCAAATTGGTTAAGGCATTGGGTTTGTGTGCAGGAGGTGCTAGGTTCGAGTCCTAGCAACTTTTTTATTTTTTTTATTTTTGAAAACTTGAAAAAACAAAAATGAAGATAAGCTAATTACAAAAAACTTTTGTGAAGATTACTTTTTAGAAAACTGAAAAATAAGTTGGAAAAGCTACACAAAAACAGACAGTAGCTACTTAACTATGTTTTTGGTTTTCTTAAACTAAACAAACTCAAAGACTATAATAAGCTGAAAAAGAAAGAAATAAGCAACAAGGACTAAAGCTATAAGCTGAAAGCTCAATAGAAACCTAAATGACAACAGTAGCCAAACAGACCCTTTGTCTTACTTTGAGCTAAAAATTAAACAACAGTTAAGCACCTCAAGTAATGAAACTTATATATTCTTACAGCTGAACTCGAAAGCTATCTAAAATTGCTTTTTGAAAGAGATTTTGACTACAAGAGCTTACAGAAAAAGCACTATGAAAACAGACAATAAACGTAAGAAATCGGACGAAGACGTAAAAAAAATAGACGAAAATATAAAAAACAAACGAAAACGTAAAAAAACGGAAGAAAACGTAAGAAATCAGAGAAATAGTAAAAATGAACGAAAACGTAAAAAACGGATGAAGAACGTAAGAAATCAGACAAAAACGTAAAAAAAACAGACGACAATGTAAGAAATTCGACGAAACGTAAGAAATCGGACAAAAAGGGAAAAAACGTAAGAAATCAGACGAAGACGTAAAAAACAGACAAAAACGTAAAAAAACAGACGAAAACGTAAAAAATAGACGCAAACGTAAGAAATCGGACAAACCCTAAAAAACAAACGAAAACGTAAAAAACAAACGAAAACGTAAAAAAGAGACGGAAACGTAAGAAATCGGACGAAAACGTAAAAAAAGGACGAAAACGTTAGAAATCGGACGCAAACGTAAAAAACGCAAGAAAACGTAAGAAATCGGACGAATACGTAAGAAATCGGACAAAAACGTAGAATACGTACACTTTTGATGACTTGGCAAACCACATCATCAGTTTGCAGGTCAAGCAGGTGGAAAAAAAAGTTTGTGACCATTTTAGCAGTAAAAAAATTGAAAGTTGAGGTACCATTTGGGCAATTTTTTTAGTACACGTACCATATGAGCACATTTGAAAAAGTACGCGACTATTTAATGCCAAAAACCCTTTTAAATTTTAATTTTAATTTTTAAGCTTTTAAATTTAGTTTTAAAAATAGGATTTTATTATAAAAAGTAGTTTAAAATAGTTTTCTGAGTTTTTATAGTAATTTAGACTTTTCTGGATGTAAAACTAGAAGTAATTAATCTAATACTAAAAACTATTTTTTTTATTTTTAAAAGTTATTTTTGTATTTTTTATTGATTTTCGAAATTTTAAACCTAAGAAAAATGATTAAAAATAAAGTAATAACAAGAAAAATCTCAAAATTTCAGGAAAACTCCTAAAAACTACAAAGATCAAGGGAAAAATAAGAAAAATCTATCAGCTAAACTAATAAGCTCAGAATATCTTGATATAAGCTACGAATTGAAATGGGCTGTTAAGCCCAAAAGAAAAAAAAAGGCCATTTTTTTTTTTTTTTTATTTTTTTTTTTTATTTTTTTTTTTAAAAAAAAAAAAAAAAAAAATTACTTAATGAAAGAAGAAGGTGACGGTATGATTCATGAAACAAATTGGTTAAGGCATTGGGTTTGTGTGCAGGAGGTGCTAGGTTCGAGTCCTAGCAACTTTTTTATTTATTTTTAATTTTTGAAAACTTGAAAAAACAAAAATGAAGATAAGCTAATTACAAAAAACTTTTGTGAAGATTACTTCTGAAAACCTAACATATACTACTTAGCTATGTTTTTGGAATTTTACTTAAACTAAAAAGCTTAAAAATCAAAATGAGCTAACTAGATTACTAAATAAGCTATTAATAAGCTAACACTAACCTAATGAGCTGAAATAAAAAGAAATAAGCACAAAAACACAAGCCAAAAGCTGAAAAAGCACAATAAGTACTTATGCACACTCTACAACCAAACAGACCTTAAGGGCCATTTTGAGCTTAATTTTGAGTAATCAAATAAGCACTTTAAAACTTGAGACTTAACTTTTCTTAAAGTCTGACTAAAATGCTCTATAAAAATGCTTTTTTGAAAAGACTTTGGTCAACTTGAGCTTATTGAAAAAGCTCAACAAAACAGACAGATAGCTCAGCTCTTGCTGAGTTTTGTTTTGGAAATCAAAAGACAAATGGCTTATTTGCCAGCTTAAAACAGATCACTTAACAATCTACTTTTCAAAAACTAAATGCAAACTTGTAAACTATGATCTCTAAGCTACTTAAAAAATTGAAAATTAAAAGCTATATCCTATTTTACCCTACTGAAACTTAAGCTCAAAAATGACAGTAAGTCCATTAAAACTGCTAATGCAGTTGACAAGTTTTTGAACCCAAACTTTAATTCTAATGATGCAGACCTATAGAACTCATTTTAACACTCTTAAATCACAAGTCTATATGCAAATTAAGAGAATGTAAAAGCTAAAACTGATCTAAGCTTGAAATGATTATTCTACTTCCTTAATTCTAACAGATTCTTAAAAATAACTAGCTATCTTATATTAAAACTGAATTAGACCAACTAAGTCTCTAAATCCTACAATGATAAACTTATTTGATAGATTTAAATCAAAAATCTAGGATTAAAGGGACTCAAGCAGTACTAACTTGAGGTTAGTACTGCTGATCCAAACACTCCCTTATTTCTTAGCAAATCCATTTAAGCTTATGAATTTGCAAACTAATGATGACAACTTTAAGACCAGATATAGAACAGCTTAATACCAACCTAATGAGCAATCCTAAGCAGAAAATAAGCCAATTTAAAAAGGTCTAAGCTAAACTACTATATATTTTTTTTGGTTTTTTTATGACTTTTATAAGACTAAACATGAAAAGCTATGATCTGAACTAATAAATTCAAAAACAGATAATCAAATAAGTCTAATAAACATAATAACACATTAATAAGCACAAATAAGCAACTAATAAGCTAAATAAGCTAAGTTACACTAGGAAACTTAAAACAGAAGGAATTATGGAAACTTACAAGCTGCCTTAGCTAAACAAAGGCTTTTATTGCTCAAAAAGCTTATCTACTAGCTCTGGCTTATTGAAAATAAGCCAGTAAAAGTCCATATGAGCTCATCCATTACTAGCTCATCTTCCATAAAACCACAATCCAATAAGCAAAAGTTACTAAGGCTGATTTTAAAGTTTGAGTAGGTTAAAGCTTATTAGAGCTCAATTACAAGCTTATAGACTTGTAAGAGCTTATGAGAGCTTATTGTAAGCTTTTGAAACAGTAGCACACATTTTTGAGGATATGAGAGCTTAATAGTTAGAACATTATATGAAAACTAAATGAAGATTTTATTTCTCATAAAAACAGGTTACAAAGCTTGATTTAAAACAGATTACAAGAGCTTAAAAATGAAAATTACATTTTAACTAAAAAATTACAAGAGTTTACTAAAAATTATGCAGGAAAAGAAGATGATAGGTGTGTGAGGGAGAGCTTGTATTTATAGGGTCCAAGAGAAACTTCTAGGTCTGAGGTCTCTGCACACGCTCCTTTAAATCCTGGCCTTCAATTATTAGCAATGATTGGATCATGATTATAGACCGTTGGATCACATCTAGCTCACACGGATTGCCAGCGTGGAAATCCGTGATGTGACAGCTAGTGTGCTTCTTTTATGAGTGAATTGAGTGTAAAAATCCCTTCCTCTTGTGTTTCCTTCATTATCCACGATCCTCACTTGATGGGCTTGACCAAAATGATGCGTTTGATGACGTTTTTACCCTGCCACTATGATCCTTATCACTTGAATTAGCTTGCCCCGTGTCCAATTGTAATTTGACCCTTGATTTTTGACCTGAGTAAACGCGAAGAAGAAAGGTGAATAGTAAAAAATTGTTTTTCCTGCTTAATTTTACTATAAGGGTGCGTTTGATTATTGTGTTGACCCGAATCCACTTTTCCTTTGACTTAGGCTTCTTAAAATGAATTGGGCCAGGTAACATTTGTTTTGGGCTTTGGTTATATAAGGGTTTTAACGGGCTAAGGTTTATGGAAAGTTTTAGCCCGTTTTAGGTTTAGGGTTAAATTTGCAACATTGGAAAACTTGAAGGACTGATTTTGGTATTTTAGAATTTTTGTCATTTTGTGGTTTGACTTGGGTTGACCAAAGGTTGACTGAAGTTGAACTTTGATAGCATTCTTCTGGCTTTTTGCGTGCTCTTCTGTTCTCGTGTTCGTGTTTGTCCTGTTTTGATTGTTTTCTTGTAATTTTTGCTTTATCCGTACCTACATAATAAGAAAGACAAAACAAGCAATATACAAGCATTTTATACACAGTTTTGTCTTTTTAGGGCCATTTTTGCTTTATCCCATGTAACGAATTTCGTCTCGGCACATCCTAACCTTGCGGCTAAGTGACCAGGCGTTTGACACCTCACAGAGACTAGTATCGGGACTCACTGACCTTAGGTTTCAAAAACTCTTAGGTTTCCCAAATATTCATAGCTTATAAAATAGAATAGTCAAAGTGCAAAAGCATATTTGAATTTAACTAAAAGAAATCGATTTAGTTTTGACTTAACTATTTAGACATTTATGCAATTGTAACCCTCGACCTTTTAGAAGGCTGCAACATCGGTTGTGAGCCGGCAAGAGGTAGTAAACTTTTATCAGCCCACAGCTTTTATTATTATATTTTTAATTATTTTATCATCATCATTTTTTTTATATATTTATTTATTTATTATTTTTTTTAAAAGAAGACTTCTTTTTGAAAAATTCAAGTATAAATTTGAACTAAGACTAAAATTTTTGCTATATATTACATAAAAATTTGTTGATTTAAGTTTAATCTCCAAAAACAGCACGTATATTAATCCGGTTAGAAGCTTATGGGAGAAAAAACAACAAGTTACATACATGAGCTCTTAAGATTTCCAAATAATCCTTGTTTAGCATCCTACTCATACTTAACTCTATCATTTTTCGTTCTTCGCAAAAATCGCGAATGCTTAGCCTAAAAGGTTAAGGAACAAGCTAGAGCTCAATACGCTCGATCGGGTCAAAATTTACTCTTATTCTACCCAGCAAGAAAAGTCAAAATTGTGACAAAAACACTTATTTTATTTTTGAAAATTTTTAAATTTTTTCATATTTTTGAAAATTTGGTGGGAAAACGGGGTACGTGAGAACAACGGGAAAAAGTAGGCAAGATAATATCGAAGATATACTACCCCATACTAAAATCAAACATTGTCCTTAATGTTTCCTAGCCTAAGACTTAAAAACCCCATACTAGAACTCAAAAAGGTCGAATGCATAACTAAAACATGAAGAAAGTATCACAAAAATCTTTAGCCATTTATCAAGTGTGCTAAAAGATAAATGTTCGTCGATAATAATCTTTAGGATATCGGATTTCCCCAAACTAATGGCAAGAAAAGGCTAGGAAGCTCGAATGGACCGGGACAAAACACCGAACACAAGAGTCTTTAGAAAAGTTGGGTTCAATCCTGCAAACAATCACAAGTATAAACAACAAACACAAAGAACGAAAGAGTACAAGCCTCCTCACAACACATTAGAAATAAGGAAGAAAATAGAAAATTGATAAGCATGGGGTGCCTCCCACGAAGCACTTTGTTTTTGGTAACCGAGTCACATAGCTAGACTCGATCCCTAAATTCATTCATCCTTAGGGAAAGTCTGGAGATCTGGGACAACCATGGTTGGTGTGTCCCCTCCGAAGTAGTGCTTAAGTCGGTGGCAATTCACTTTGAAGTTTGATCCGTCAGAGTGAGATAATTTTATAGTGCCATATGGAAAAACTTTGGTTATGATGAAAGGGCCAGACCATTGGGTTTTAAGCTTTCCCAAGAATATCTTTAGGCAAGAGTTGAAAAGCAAGACTTGATCACCAACATTGAAAATACGGTTTTTGATCTTTGAGTCGTGAAGCTTCTTTGTCCTCTCCTTATAAATCAAAGAATTCTCATAAGCTTGATCACGAAGCTCATTAAGTTCATTAAGTTGCAGCTTACGGTGATCACCCGCGGTTTTAAGATCGAAATTAGCATGTTTTAATGCCCAATACGCTCTATGCTCTAGTTCGATAGGTAGATGACACGGCTTTCCATACACGAGCTTGTAAGGGGTGCAACCAATTGGTGTTTTATAAGCGGTACGGAATGCCCATAGAGCATCGTCTAATTTGTCTGACCATGAGGCACGGTTTTCTCCAACCGTCCTTTTTAGAATACGTTTCAAACCGCAATTTGACACCTCCACTTGACCACTCGTTTGACGGTGATAAGCGGTAGCTAGACGATGTGTGACCCCATACTTAGACATTACTTTAGCAAATTTGTCATTATAGAAATGGGTCCCACGATCGCTGATAATAGCTCTTGGTGTTCCAAATCGGGATAAAAGAGATTTTAAAAACTTGACTACAACTCTAGCATCGTTGGTGGTGAGCGCCTTGGCTTTAACCCATTTTGAAAGATAATCAACAGCTACAAGGATGTATTTATTTCCTCTTGAAGATGGAAATGGTCCCATAAAGTCTATGCCCCAAACATCAAAGATTTCACACACTTGGATGGAAATTTATGGCATCTCATCTCGTTGTGAAATTTTTCCCAGATGCTGGCATGAGTCACAGTTTTTGACTAACTCATGGGCATCTTTGTAGATTGTGGGCCAATAGAAACCGGCATCAAATACTTTCCGAGCGGTGATATTGGCACTATGATGGCCCCCGGTGGGTCCTTCATGACAAGCTTTGAGAATATCAATAGCTTCTTACCCATGCACACACTGTCGAATGATTTTATCCGCACAAGTTCGAAAAAGAAAGGGATCATCCTAAAAATAATGTTTGACATCCTTTAAAAACTTCCTCTTTTGTTGAGTTGACATTCCTTTGATGATAAAATTCCCCGCATGGAAATTTTCATAGTCAGCAAACCATTGGGTACTTTTACTAGAAATAACTCCAAGAGTTTCTAAAGGAAAATGTTCATTTATATTATTATTTTCTAACAAATCCTTATGAGGATTCTCAAGTCTAGATAAATGATCTACCGCAAGGTTTTCAGCTCCTTTCGTGTCAACGACGTTGAAATCGAATTCCTGAAGTAGGAGATCCCATCTTAGCAATCTAGCTTTGGCATCTTTTTTGGCAAAAAGGTTCTTAAGAGCAGAATGGACCGTATACACTATGCTTTTATTCATGATGAGGTATGACCGGAATTTTTCAAAAGCGTACACTACAGCCAACATTTCCTTTTCTGTTGTGGTGTAGTTCAATTCTGCCTTGGTCATTGTTTTGCTTGCATAATGTATTGGCCTAAAGTGCTTCTCAATTCATTTCCCCAGAACCGCAACTATGGCATCGTCGCTTGCATCACATATAAGCTCAAAGGGCTGGTCCCAGTTGGGGGCAATCAGAATTGGAGCTTGGTTTAATTTCTTCTTTAAGGTATGAAAAGCTTGAATGCATTCCTCTGAGAAAATAAAAGGAGTATTTTTCTCAAGGAGATGAGTCATGGGTCAAGAAATCTTTCAAAAGTCTTTGATAAATCTGGGGTAAAAACCTGCATGTCCGAGAAAACTCCTAATACCCTTGACGATAGTTGGGTGAGGTAATTTAGCAATGACGTCTATTTTGGCTTTGTCGACTTTGATTCCTTTCTTTGAAATTTTATGTCCAAGTACGATGCCTTCTTTCACCATAAAATGGCTTTTTCCCAATTTAGAGCCAAATTAGTGTCTTCACACCGTTTAAGCATCTTTTCTAAATTGGAAAGGCACGTAGAGAAAGAATTTCTGAAAACTGAAAAGTCATCCATGAAAACTTCCATTGTCTTTTCAATCATATCATAGAATATGGCCATCATACACCTCTGGAACGTGCCTGGTGCATTGCATAAACCAAAAGGCATGCAGCGATAAGCAAACATTCCGTACGGGCAGGTGAATGTGGTATTTTCCTGATCTTTCGGATCGATTGGTATTTGAATGTAACCCAAGAAACCATCGAGGAAACAATAGTATTCATTTCCTGCGAGTCTCTCAAGTATTTGATCCATAAACGGCAAAGGGAAGTGGTCTTTCCGGGTGGCTTCGTTCAACTTACGATAATCAATACAAACTCTCCATCCCGTTACAAGTCTAGTTGGTACTAACTCATTTTCATCATTGGTCACTACGGTCATCCCTCCTTTCTTTGGCACACAGTGCACTGGGCTCACCCAAGGACTATCCGAGATTGGGTAGATCAATCCAGCGTCAAGAAGTTTTTCAACCTCTTTCTTAATGACATCATGGATCTTTGGATTAACCCTTCTCTGATGTTGGACCGCTGGTTCATAGTCCTCTTCTATTAGAATTTTATGAGAACAAAATTCCGGGTTAATACCCTTTATGTCGGAGAGTTTCCAAGCAATTGCTTGCTTTCGGGACTTAAGAACCTTTATGAGAGCGGTCTTTTCATCGACACTCAAATCTTTGGCAATTATGACTGGCAACTTGTTGTTGTCTTCCAAAAATGCATATTCGAGATGAGGCGGTAAGTCCTTAAGTTCAACCTCAGGAGGTTCATCAATTGAAGATTTGGCAGTTTTGGCTTCACACAGTTTAAGTTCCTTTCTGATTTCTGGCAAATAATTTCCTTGGTTCGGAGGTGGTGAAGGATCACTATTAAGGAGTGCTTCAAGAATAAGAATGTCCCCTTCTGGGTCATAATAGGATTCATTAACTTCTGGTGAAGTTGGATCGTCGGCTAGAGCAAGAAAAGCATCAACTTCTTCTAGAAGTAGAAAATTACTATCCCCGAAAGGAGTGAGAGTCGGAGAAGAATTTGAAACTATCTGATCATATCAGGGAGTGGGATTGCCACTGGCGATCACGTCTGAAAATCCTAGAACTTCCTGAGAATACTCCTCACAAGCTAATTCAACAATGTCGATTCGATTCGCCGTCATATCATTATAATTAACTGAGTATCTCGAAGTTTGACCAAGATTATAAGTAATGGCCTCATTTCCTACTCGAAGGGTCAGTTCACCTTCGTACACGTCTATCAAAGCACGACTGGTCTTGAGAAAACACCTCCTAAGAATTAGAGGTACTCGAGGGTCTGGTTCAAAATCTATGACCACGAAGTTGGCTGGAAACTGGAATACACCAACTTTAACGTTGACATCTTTAGCAATACCAATCGGTCGGGAGATCGAACGGTCCGTTAGTTCTAGTGTCATGCACGTTGGAGTCAGGTTTGGAAGGTTAACCTTTTTCCACACGAAAAATGGCATGAGATTTATGCTTGCGCCAAGATCGGCCAAGGCTAAGCACTCATCCATTTCGGGAAACTTACATGGAATAAGGAATCTGCCGGGGTCACCAAGTTTTTTGGGTAACTTGTTAAGTATGACAGCCGAGCAATGTTCGTTTAAAGGGGTTCTAGCCATCTCACTAAGCTTTTCTTTATTTCCGATTAAGGCTTTAAGAATTGAAGCAAACTTGGGCATAAGAGTCAAAGCATCCACGAAACTGATTTCGAAACTCATATCTTTAAAGATTTCATAGAGTTTCTCTTTTTGTTCGTCAGTGTTTTCACGGCGCTTCTCATCATTTCGCCTTAAAGGATAAGGAATTGACGGTTTTGGGTTAGGCATCGGTGCACTAACTGGAGCATCAACTGGCTCAGAAACTGGATTTTGGTTTTCAACTGGGACAACCGAAGGTTGGACATCTTCGGTAATTCCGTTAATAGTAGGAAAAACCGTGTCCTTTGTCACCTCGGTTCTATGTTCTATTACTTTAGGAATCGTAGGTCCTTGATAAGCAATACCACTTCTGGTAGTAATACCCTTCAAGTCTTCCTTCGGGTTAGTAACGGTGTTACTTGGAAGAGAACCTGAACTCGAAGACGAAGCGGTATTGGAATTTACGAACTTAGAAAGCATTTATGTTAAATTTGTCATTTGGTTTTGTAAACCTTGACCTTGATTTTGCATATTTCTTAATATTGCATCATTAGCCTTGACATAATTCTCAAAATCGGTCTTTGAAACACCTTGCATTTGCTGAGCAGAAGCTTGATAAGGTTGAGCTTGGTAAATTGGTGGTTGACTAGTCGGAGGTTGATACACTTGTCCTTGATAAAAGTTATTTCCACGGTTTTGGTTGAAATTAGTTCCTTGATTTTGGTTGAAATTATTCCCCTGATTCTGATTGAAATGGTTTTGATTGTTTTGAATCGGAGGAAAACCAGGAGGTCGGATTTGGTTTGAAACCATCGGAGGTCTAGAATTGGTATTTCCTTGATTAAAATTGGCTGCAGCAGCTTGTGAAACGTACTCTTGAATGTTGTCTCGATAAACGTTGCCATCGGTGGCTGGACAATTTCTATAAGAATGAGCACCTCCACAAGTTACACAACTCTGCTCGACCGCTTTTACGGGTGCGGGAGCTTGGGCTTTTTGTTTGTCGATAAGCATAGTCTTCATCATATTCTTAAGTTCAGAAACTTCGGTTGTAAGAGCAGCAACATCTGGTGAAATTCTGGGGGTAGATGAATTCGAACTCACTTTAGCAACGACTGCCTTGTTTCGTAAATTACGAACCTTAGATTTACTCTTGATAATTCTCAAGCATTCACGAGGCATCTTATCCAAAAAGTTTCCACCCGCAGCAGAATTCAACGAATCTTGATCATTAGCATTCAAAGCATTGTAAAACGTATCTAATTGATGTAATTCTGAAAATCCGTGATGTGGGCATGCTCGAAGAAGGTCATTAAATCGATCCCAAGCCTCATAAAATGATTCGTCAAATCTTTGTTGAAATCTCGTGATTTCGTTACGCAGATTTGTCATTTTTGAAGGAGGAAAGAATTGATTAATGAATTTTGAAACAAGATCATCCCATGTCAAAATTGATCGAGGAGGTTCTTTTTCTAGCCAAATCCGGGCTGAACCTTCAAGAGAAAACGGAAAAAGCATAAGCTTAATTGACGTGCTCGGGATATCCGAGAATCTCATTGTTGAAGTGATCTTATTAAAATAACGGATGTGAACATGTGGATCCTCTTTATTATTTCTAAAAAACTGTTTGTTTTGAACAAGATTGATCAAACCATGCTTTAACTCAAAGTTAGCATTAATTTCAGGAATTACAATTGCATCCTCGTACCCCTCGGGGTGCTGGAGCAATCGCGCCCATAGTCCTAGTTAGTCCGGCCATCGAAAACGATGGGATATTAACAAAAGGTTCTTCTAAATTAATTGTTTTACAAAGCCGATGGCCTTGTTGTTGATGGTTACTGTTGGCGGTGATAACGATGTGCATGCACAAATAGAAAAGAAAATTTAAACTAAATTTTTTTTTATTTTTTAACAAACTATTTTAACGGCTAACGAGATAGACAACTTAAACCAAATAATCAAATTTACTTCACGGTAGCTCTTAAAATGTTACTTTTTAAGGTGAGCCGTATTTCGTAAATGATACAAATGGTAAGTTTTTAAATCTTTGATTCGAGTTGGGAAATGGATAATACCTCAATTGAAGGTATTATTTGTTGGTGTTCTTTTACCAACTTTGTTTATTTTATTTTTTATTATGAACAATTTTTTATATTTTTGATTTTTTTTATATGATAATTATACTAAAAGAAAAGAAAAATATTTTTTACTTTTTATATTTTATAATAATTTTTTTTTATTTTTTATTTTTTAATAAAAAACAAAACTTTCAAGAACGAAAGGGTCTTCAAATCACAATCAACAAACTTCAAACGAGATAATCTTAATCATAAATCCCCGGCAGCGGCGCCAAAAATTGATAGGTAGTGAACCAACACACGTAATAATAAAATATATAATATGATGTAAAATTTACCAAATTACCCTTTAGGACAAAGGTAAAAAGGAAAACCTTCAAAATATATATAATATAATACGTATATAAACCGGGAAGTATGATTCCCGGGTCGTTATCCTCCAACGATTTGTGAAATTGAAACCACGTTTGATGCTCGGACAATGATTTGAATTGGAAACAAAGATTGACTTGATTATCTACTTCTACAAATTAAAATAAGCAAATGATAACAACTAAGCACGAAAACAAATAACGGGGAATCAAACTTTAACTAAAAACGCAAAACGGGAACCCTAAACGGAGGCCAAAAACCCTAAATTTCTAAAATTAAACCTAAATTAAATTTTCCTTTTTAAATGGACTCTAATTGACTAAAAAGTAAGTTTAAAGAAAACTAGAACAAAAACGGAGTTGAAATGAGCTTTAAAACACGAAAAACGAGAACGGGAATGAATCCCGTTCTTTAAAATTCGAAATTTTGCAAATTAAACCCTACGAAAGCAAAACTAATTTTCCTATAAACTTTATGATAAAAGAAAATTTTCTAAAAAAGATTTATATTTTTTTGATTATTTTTCTATTTTTATGATTTTTTAAAGTTTTTAATGAAAATAAATGTTTAAAAATACTAAACTATTTATAAAAATTCTAGAAAAAATACAGAAAATAGCTTATACTAATTAGAACCTAGGAAAAATAAACTTGATGTCACAGCTTAATTTTTCCTAGATACTACATGACAAAAGAAATTTTTTGAAAAAAGAATTATATTTTTTTGATAATTTTTCTATTTTTTTATGAATTAATTAAACTTTTAAAGAAAATAAATTATAAAAAAAACTAAACTATTTTTTAAAAATCTGAAAAAATTACAGAAAATACTTAATGTTAAAACAAATCTAAGAAAAATGAAAAACTAGAAATTGAGCTTATAAATAAGCTCAGATAAGCTCAAACGAGCTTAAAGCTATAGATAGGCCAAAAAGAGGACTTATAATAAATGTTGCAAGATAGGAATGAAAAAGACCCAAGGACAAGGTGTTAAGTCTGTGTGCTTGTGAACGGGAGGTGAGGGGTTCGAGTCCCACTCACACTCGTTTTATAATTGCTACACTAACCCTTTTTTTTCAAATTTTATTTTACAAACTAAATAAGCACACTACACTTATTATTTTTCATAACTACAACTAATTGTCAAAGCTTATCAATAAACCAGAAAAGGCACTCAAAAACAGACCATTAATGCTAAAATGAGTCTTTAAAGGTCAGCATGTTTGCTTTTTCTTTTTGACTTTTAGCACACAATAAGCAAAGGAAATAAACAATAAGCAAAAACAGTCATAAAGGCAATCCTAATAAGCAAGTAAGAACTAAAATCAACAACTAATAAGCACCTAATAAGCTGGAAAAGAAATTAAGCTATTTACTACACTAAACTAAATAAAACAGTCAAAGAGCCTATTTTAAGCAGTTAAAAGGACAAGATAAGGTCTGAGCTTCCAAGGCTTAATAAATGAGCTTATTGGCTTTCTATAAAAGCCAAAAGCTTGAACACACACTCACAAATAAGCCAAAAAAGTGGTCTTAAAATCCTATGTGTAGCACCAGGGGAGATGTGCATTTGGCAGACTCAAAGGCTTAAAGAAAGCTTCTGAATAAACTCCTAAATGGGCTTAAAATGAGAAAGTAAGTTAAAACAGATGGGCAAAGGCTTGAAAAGAGCTTAGTCTAAAAAAATTAAAACCTACAAACCATATAAATCATCTGATATGGAAGATTGAAAATTGGCAGATTTGACTTATAACAAAAAAAACTTTGACAGTTTTAAAAAGAAAGGTTGACCAAAAAGTCTTAACTCCTAATCTGTTTTAGATACTTAATATTGGACTTCAAACAAGACTCAAAAGGGTGTGTTTAAGCAAAACTCTAAGCAGAAGTTATAAGTTATTTTGGGGTGACAGTTTTGAAGGTTACTTAAGACACACTCAAAAACAGACTTAAAATCCTATAATACCTTTTAAAAACACACTACATTTGCCTAGAAAGGGATTACAAAGATGGACCAACAGACCCAATGGATTTTAAACAACTTTTGACCCGTTTGGCACCTTGTGCCAAACACTCCTTTAGATTTTAAACAACTTGATTTTACACTATTAAAGACTGAATTAAGCAATAAATTTTAAAGACAACTATTAAATATCATAAAATAAGAAATAAAAAGTAAAAAGACAAAGCAAATAAGCACTTGAAAAAGCAAATAAGCAAAAGGCAGAAATAAGCTATCTAAGGCAGTTTTAGCTTAAAACTTAAAACAAAAGCATACAATCAATAGAAAACACAAATAAGACATAAATAAGCATTAAACAAGTAAAATAAGCAATAATAAGCTAAAATAAGCTGATCTACAGTAATTATAAGCTGAAAAATTAAAAAGAGAGTATACCTGAACTCCTTGCTCAAAACAGGAGTGTATGAAACCTAATTAAGCTCTAACCTACCCTTAGCTTATAAATAAGCTAAACTAAGAAACCCAATGAGCCATCCAATTCTGCCCATTCATCCATAAGCTTAATTCAGCACTCCTTTTCTTTCTTTTTCTTTTTAAATTTTTATATAAAAGTTAAACAGGTTAAAATTGCTTATATTGAGAGCTTAAAATGTGAGCTTAAAAGTAACACTTTAAAACATAAACTGAAATTTCATTAATTTAAAAAAAATACAAGTACATAAAAGTTAAACTTCAAATTTTAAACTGAACTAAAAACTACTCTCCTCTTGGCCTCAAGGGCTTACAAAGACTTATATAGAAAACGAGCAAGGGTTTCACTTCTTGGTCTTTTGTCTTTATCCTTGTGTGCTTGTTTTCTGAGAGAAGTCCCATATGTGTTTCTTGTGTGTGTGTAAACACAAGCCCAATCATAGCCTTTGGTTTTGAGTGTTGCCCAATCAAAGTTATCTCAACCATTGATCGAATTTGAAACTCAGGATTGCCAGCGTGGACCTTTAGCATGTGGGGGGCTGGTTTATTAGTGCTGATTGGAAGGTGTGTGAGGTCAACAAATCTTGAAAGACTGTTTGTGAGTTTGTAGTTTGGCGGGAAATGGTTTGAAAAGATATACATAGTTAAACGCAGTGTGCGGGTTGTGATTTGTCAATTATTGCCCCCTCGATTGTTATATGTTTCTTGCATAGTTAGTCCTTGTGGTGGTAGACTTTTGTGGACTTGGCAGATTTAGTCCCTAAGGGTTATAAGAGTTTTTACAATTTCAGTCCTTTATGGTGGTAACTTTGAGATTTAGGCAGAAATGCCCCTTAGGCTTTATAGGGAATTTGGGCCAAGGGTTTAGTTTTGGGCTTTTTATTAACTTGGGCTTTTAAGTCTTCATAGTATATTATAACTAAGGCTTATCCCGACCCATTAGATGCGTCGGGTTGAACCCCATTAAGTATTCTTCGGTGTCGGCTCCGGTTTTGACTGTTGACTTTTTCCGGGTTGACTTTGACTTTGACTTTGGTTTGACTTTGGCTTTTCCATGCTTTTCCATTCCGTGCTCGATTTTGTCGTTTTTGGCTTGATTTTTCGTCCTTTTGTAGGATATCCGTTTCCTGCACAAAATAAGTGAAAACATACAAATACAATGTATTTTTGGTACGTTTTTGGTCATTTTAAGTCCGGTTTTAATGGATAAAGGTATGTGCAATTAAGCACATACCACATACCCAAACTGATCCTTCAACAACACTTCTTAAGGCTACAATCAATTAAATCTCAAAGAAAAATTAGCTAACTTTATGGCATCTCAAGACGCTAAGACATCTAGGTTTGAAGCCGATTTCAAACAATATCAAAGCGAGGTGACCAACAAGTTAGACACTTTCTTAAAAGCATTCAATGACCAAATGACGGGGCTACTCTCGAGTGATACGGTAAAGAACCCAAAGTTGAACACAAATCTAACTTTGTCTGCTCGTTCTCATCCGACGAGAGATCCTCAAAGCTTTTCCAACTCTTTCAAATTGGTCAATGCTATTTAAACGTGTTTCAAATCCAACACTTGTGATAAAAAGGACCAACTCCAAGTCGACACCTTAACGGTAAGTGAAAATGAAACACCGACTCTTAAAGAACCACAAGAAACTCTAGAAGATGAGTTCGCGAACTTGCGTCTGAACCGACTGGTTCTTGAAGTTCAAATGCCCATGATTCCAATAGTATGACCTTTCACGATAAATACATAGTTAGTCTAGAACTAGGAAAAAACAGGTCCAAATACATCTAAAGTATAACACCTGAGAAAATAAAGGATCCGGGTTTGTTTATTCTACCTTGTAGACTAGGGGACTCTAAGCCTTTCGATACCCTAGCCGATCTAGGATCATGAGTCAACTTACTTCCATTAAAACACTTCAAGGAACTTAAAGTATGATTATTAGAAGAGACTGACGATGTCCTAGGATTAGTGGATGGAACTAAGTAATATCCCGTAGGGATTGTGATAACGTGGAGGTTCATGAGGAAAGTTTAACACTCTTGAGGACTTTCCCCATATGGTAGACATGGACAGAAGAACCTACAAAGCCCATTACTAGTAGGAGAGGATTTTTTTAGCGACCGCGCCAATGCCCGTAATTAATTGTAAAAATGCCAAAATAAGGCAGTATGGGAAGGAATCACTAGGGAATTGATATTCGGGTAAAAGAAGTAGAATTTTTGGTGTGACACATGGATCCTTATTGGAACCACTATAGGAAACGTGAGTCATATAAGCACGAACTACAAGATGTATAGGTGCCCAACCCGCGTATTTATGCACAAAAGAGACTTTTTTGGAACAAATCACTCACACTGGACATGGAAATTAGCTATTCGTTTGCGAGGTTACCCATTTACGATGTCTTTAGGTGAGTTTAGAGAAAAAATTTCGGAGATAGACAGCGAGAGATTCGCTCGGAGACACGACTTCTAGTACAACACATCAATCGCGCATTTCTAATCAATAACAAGTCTATAGTCTGAGAGTACATGTGGGGAATCAAAGACTTTATTGAGAATCCAATTGATTGGAATAGGCCACCAAAAGAAGGAGATGGTGCGTGGCACATTAGGATTGAATTATATGACCCCGATGGAGAAAAGTTCGATAGGGCATTCCAATCAATCCCGACAAATAGGAGGCTTTCACTCAAAGAAAATCCAAGTGACATCCTAAACTTGGATCATTTTCATGATTCTTAGGAATAGGACTTCGAGTCTAGCTAAAAGACTCTCTAATAAAAAAAGCGCTTATTGAGAGGCAACCCAATCTTTTAAATTCCACATTTTAGGAGTGTCGTGTGTTTTAATTCTTTATTTGTTTATTATTATTGTTTGAAAATAGTTGTAATCATGCTTTGCTATGTTTTTAACTTCGTCTTAATCTCATTCAAAGGTATTTTACAAAGATAAGTGTAGGGGGAAAATCCGGTTTATAAGAACCAAATTTTTAAACAAGTCAAGATAAATAATTTAGATTAATTCGCGTCTTGTGTGATCGAGTCATATGTTTGTTGTTGGGATTAAAAGTCTTCTTAATGTTGTTTGAATTACTGCTGCTCATGTTTGTGTTAATGCTGCTTAGCTGGATTTAGTGTTGCTCATTAACTTCAAAGAAAATATGCTAAGTGTTTACTACTTTCTATATACATTACTAACAGCTAGTGAATATTAGTACTAGCTAGTGAAAATATCTAAGTGTTTACTACTACTAGTAAAAAGATTACTACAGCTAGTGAATATAGTACTGCTTAAGGTTAAGACTGCTCAATAAGATAAGTGTAATCTGCTAGGTTAATACAGTTATTACTGTTTGTTGTTAATATACTTATATGATATGTATTAAGTTAATTGTTTTTAGAAAAGAAATATGGATACTTAGGAACGTATATGTAAGCCGACAAGGGCTCCTGGAGGTCTTTAGTCAAATGATTTTGGAGATAAATATCAGTTTGATATAGAAAAATATAACAATTCATTCATAGAATTATCATAGCTTTAATGTCTTTTTAACCCTAATACTTTGAGAGTATTCGTATTATTATAATATTAGAGCTCTTATGTTTTGTTGACTTATATGTTCATTGTGTTTACTGTTTCATTGATAATTCTTCTTAATATTAAAGATTAGATTCTGCATAATCTTTAATACATTCAAACAAAGTTTCTACTATAGTTGTGTTAGATTTATCTAATATAACTAATCCTTATACAAGCTTAAGGAATTCGATCTATTGAAGTGGGATCAACAAGTGGTATCAGAGCTTGTTGCTTTGAGAAACTTTGCTAGAAGATATGGATCAAGATTCTGCACACATGGTGGCTGCATCCAAAGTTTCCATGCTCAAACCGAAACTGAGGTGACGCACATCCACCTGAACCATCTAACCATGACTCACTATTCAGTGATCTTTTCAAAGTTCTCCTCTCATCAACACATTCAAACCATTTTTACCTGAAAGTACTTCTTAGATGGTCTACATAATCTCTTGTCTTCAAATGCTTCACAAAGGAATCTTGAGCAATCTTCTTACCTCTTGATTCATGTACGACCAGGTTGGTTCGGTTTAGTAATTGTAGGCTTGATGCATGATTGATCTTGATGGGTAGATACAGTCGGTGGTGTAAGGTTTTAGGGGTTTCTTGGGAAACAGTTTGGATTTGCCATGTTGTAAGGATAGCTTGTGGAAGAGTATTGCTTTGTGAGGTTGGGTTATTCAATAATGAGGAGGTCATAGCTATGTGAGTTTTTTGCACCTCGGTAATCTCGGCTTGATCAGTCATGACTGCCTCCCTTAAAACCAATGCAGACTATGGGGTTTTACCATGCCATAGATACAACCAAGACTGAAATCGAAAAACTTTTAATTAAAATGCCTTGGTTAGAGATCAGCTACATTGTCATTGGTGTGGAATCTTAAGCAATTGAATGAGTTTCTTCTCATCGGATCTCTTATGAAGTGGTGCCTAATAGCAATATGCTTTGTCTTTGAGTGATTAACATGGATTCTTTACCAATGCATTTGTGCTTTCATTATCAATGTAGACTCTTGTGTTTCATGAAATTTGAACCCATAATCTAACATTTGAATTTGAATCCATAAAGACTGCCCACAGCAACTTGCAGCAGCAACATTTCTGATTTCTGTTGTAGAAGTAGCTACAATTGGTTTGCTTTTTGCATTGCCATGTAATGAGTCATTCTGCCAAAGAAAGAAATTGACAACCTTTGGTTGGGATTTTCCTGTCAAGAGATTTGCTCTAGCATAATCACTGTCTGAGCCTAAAGATTCAGTCGAATGTAGATTATCTCAGGATACCAAGGTCCTTAATTTAGTTTTACCTTTAGGTACCTAATGATCTCTTTTGACTTGGTTTCAAGTGAGATGTCTTTGGAAGTGACTTGAAACCTAGAACATGCACAGATAAAAACATAATGTCAGGTTAGAAGCAGTCACCATACATAAGGAGGGGGGGCCCAAAATAATTCAATAGATTCTATAGAGATGCACATCAACATCACTAGCTTCTTCATCTTTGACTAAAGGCTTTCTGAGTTTGATTGGTGTACTGGCAGACTTAACATTTGCAAAGTCAAACTTCTTTAGGATTCATCAACATACTTATTCCTGGCTTATGAAAAATACCATTTGGTTTTGGTTTGACTTGTACGCCAAGAAAGAAAGTATGCTCTCCATTGAAAATCATTCTGAATCTACTTTTCATCAAAGACTCAAACTCATTACACCAAGACTTCTTTGTCGATCCAAAGTTGATGTCATCACATAGACTGACTGATTAAAATTGAATATCATCTTTGTCTTTCTTCAGGAAGGAGTTTTGTCTATTTGTCCCTCTTCTATATCCATTTCTTCAACATAGAAAGTGGATAAAGTAGCATACCACTCTTGGAGCTTGATGTAGCCCATACAGAGCTTTAACCACTTTGTATACTTTCTGAGGAGACTGAGGATCTTGGAAACCTGGTGGTTGAGACACATATACTTCTTCATCAATCTTGCCATAGAGAAAGGCACTCTTCACATCCATTTGATAGACTATAAACCCCCAATATAGGAGCATATGCTAAAGAATCCCTTATGGCTCAAGTTACGCACAGGATAGCAAAAACTTCATCATAGTCTATCCTTCCTCATGTCTGTGTCCTCTGTGCAACTAATCTAGCTTTGTTCCTGACAACCATCCTTTTCATCTTTCTTATTCCTATACACCACTTTGTCCAATAGCCTTCTTCCATAAGCATCTCTATTAGAATCCAAACCTTTTGAATCTCAATCTGAAACAATTTCTTCTTGCATTGCATAAACCAACTTTCATCTTCAAGAGGCTTCTAAATCTTCTTGGTTATGTTTGAGATGAAAACAGGCAAAAACAAACAAATGATGAATAGTCCTTCTGATTGGTTTCCTTTTGGCTTTGAACATAAACTAACAAAAGCATGAGCTTAGAACTTTTATTACTTGCTTCTTGTTTGTACTTCTGTTGATGTTGGATCTCCCTAGAATGGTGTTGTAAGGATGAGAGGGATGAACTCTTGATGTGGAATAGGACTTAACATTTCACTAATAGTTTCCAATTTGTGGAGTCAGCCACTTGCTCCCTCTCATCATAAGATGCATGTGTTAAACGATACCACATCAGTAAGCATCTTCATGAAAATCCTCAAGTGGAGGTATTTCATAGTCATCTATCTTGCGAATTGGTTGTGTTAGAGAAGTAGATAGTCCCCTCTTTGCACTGGCACTAAGTAACCTAAACTGGTATGGCTAAACGGTTTTAACAATGTTAGTACCGCTAGCTTTAGCTGTTGTGCTAAACAGTTCTAATTATCGTTATTACTGCTTGTCTTTAAGCTTATGCCTGAGTAACTGATTTCTCAGTGTCTTGTTCATGATTCTGTTGGAGAGCTTCAGCTTCCTCATTAGTTCTTTCTCTTGCATATTGCAAGTCTTGCAAGATCATCCAGAAAAGACTTGTTCCTTCCTCTCTTGGTCTTCTTCTTCATTTTGTTGATTTTGAAGAAGAGTTGTTTGTGGAAAGAATAACGATGCCATTAAGGAACTTCAAAACAGTTTGAGCAGATTCATCTTTTTTTTGAGATTTCCCTGAATCAAATTTTGTCATTTTTGAACCATCATTTTGGTTAGTTGTTGTTGACCTGCATGAAATGTTAGTTGATTCTCTGAAACTAACAGAAAGATAGTTCATAGAATCAGTCAAATAATCAAGAGTCAAAAGCCAATTTTGGTCCTTTCCCTAAACTTTGTGGTTTGTTTCTCTAGGATTTTTTGTGCAGGTTTTCTTCAAATTCCTTATTGGTTTAAGATTGTATACTTAAAAGCTTGTTTGTAGAACATACCCAACCAAAAATCCCTCATCAGATTTTCCAGCAAATTTGCCAATGTGGTCTATGGTATTCAAGTATGGTCACATGGCACCCAAAAGGTCTTAGATTACTTATTAATTGGTGTTTTTACCAGTTAAAAAGTCATAATGTGTTTATTTATGTGGCTTGGTCACTAATCCTGTTTAAGATCATAGCAAGCTAGTACTTACTGCCTTCAGCCAAAAATGTGTGAGGTAAAAATATGAATCTGCAAGCATGGTTCTTGCTGCCTCAATAAGGGTCCTGTTCTTTCTCTCAGCAACTCCATTTTGTTGTGGAGTTCTGGCATTGCTATATTCCCTCTTGATCCCTTTTAAACCACAGATTCATTAATATCCCTGTTTTTGAATTCTGTCCATTTTTCACATCTAATGGTATTTAACCTTTTGATTCAATTGGTTTTCTATAGTGTTTATAAAGTTTTTAAGGATTGCATCTAGTTTCATCCTTAGATCTTAAGAAAATGTTCCAACTAAAATCTGCTAAATTCATCAGCTGATAAAACAAACATTAGATCTTTGGTTTATGTCAGTATAGATGTAGGTCCAACAACAGTCCATATGAAGAAGTTGTAGGGTGTGGCTAATAGAGTAACTAAATTGGCCGTTACAAGAAGACTTTGTGTTGCTTTCCTTGTCTGACAAGCAACCACAAGTATGTAGGTCATTGTGAAAAAAGCTTGTAGGTAAACCTCTACAAGGGTTTCCCATTCACAAGTCTATTTAAATTTTTGAAATTTACATGACCTCAACCTCCTATGCTATATGTTAGATTCATCAAAAGTAGCCTTTGTAATCAAACAAGCACTGCCTCCTAAAGGATCAATGTCTCCTTTAAATTGAAACCGTACATATTGTTTTGTTGGGATAACTTTATGTAATATATTGATTTTCATCAGGGTTAGCTTAAAGTTGGATGACAAATAAGACATTCAAGTGTTCGGTAATCAGAACCTTGTTCATTTTGTCACAATTTGTGACACAGAAAAGAGATTTGAATATGCTGAGTTCTTTCACAAAGCTTACATCTCAAAATCTACTTACCAGTTTGTCTTTACCTTTCCCAGTAATATATCCTTCTACTCACTCATGGCAACAGGGCCACCATTAATGTCTTGATAGATCAGCAAGGTAAGTCTTGTTCACTGTCATGTGCCTGGAAAATCACTATCAATTAATTCCTTTATTCTTTTAAAGATTGTGTGGATTTTCCTGCACATTCAAAAGATAGAGTTTAGTCACTCTTGTGACCAAGCCTGTTTGGGACCTTGAGTCTTGCCTAGGTGGATCTTTAAAGTTGAGTGATTTCTAAGGATAGATCCACCATTGTTTTTGGAGAGGATACTATTGTTGTATCAGGTTTGCTCATTTACTCTTGCTGAGGATCTTAACTAGCAAATGTCCCATTTTTCCCCAAATGTTACTAACTGTTTTTCCTTAGCAATATCAATCTTTTGGTTTGTTCATTATGTTTTAGTACTGTTGTTCCTTTTAAAGGACATGGAGGGTAGTGATTGAGTTTTGTTTAAAATCATTTTGTGGTTATACTTCATTCACAGAGGGCTTAAACAGTATTAAATTTCAGAGCAGTCTTGTTAGTACTGTCTGTTTGTTACATATTTGTCTAGCAGATACTAACATAGTTAGTACCGCTAGCTTTAAACAGTATTAATGGAATATTTCAGTTCTTTGAGTTTGTATGCCAAAGTGACAAAACTGTTGTCGTTTTTATTTTTCTTTAGAGGTATTGTCCCATATAAGGTTTCCTTAAATTCTTTGTTGGTCTTTTCCCTTGAACATTACCCTTAGACATATTTTGTTTATGTAGCTCCTACTTGTTTAGCCAATTTCACATGATAATCAACTATCTATTATTAAATGACTAATAACTCCCACAGATAAAAAACATGCTCTTTCAGTTATCCATTTCTCCAATGGTTTGGTGTTAACCTTAGGTTTTTGATATGTGTTGAAATATTCTTAACATTTTCTCTAGGAGTTTTTACATGCTTGGTAGCAAAAACTAGGTGTGTCAAGATATTCTTTTTTTACATACATATTCTCCTCATCATTATCACTATCTGATTCATACCGAATGACTAGGAGCATCAGGACAAACCTTAGGTTGAAACTTCTACATGTGTTCATTGACAATGGTTCCAAAACACTAAATTCAGATGTTTCTGTACTAATGTTAGAGTCACAGGTATAACTTCCTTAGTTTGGGAGTCTGGTTCATTTGGCTTGAGTCTTTCTGGACCATATGTATATTTTGGAGTCATCTATTTCAATATCAGGTTCTAGAGGCAGATAATTCCCTAGCTCATGGGTGGAGGAATCTGCTTGCATTTAACAAGTTTAAAGAATCCTTTTATGCAAAGGTGGATTTTCAATCACTTGCATTTGCACCTAAAGATACTTTGAAAAACTTATTTTTCATAGATCAAAATCCCACTATCATCTATAATCACATACCCAAAAAAGCCCAAACTTAAATCGTCTCTAGGCAATCATAGATTAATGTTGCCATTTTACCAAGATTTTTTGAAGATGATTTCCATTTGTGTACCTATTACATCTATGTATTTTTTCTTTGTTGAGCTTTTGCAACATGTCTTATGGTATGTTTGAACATATGTTTTTCATCTAAATTCTATTTTCATAAATTTGATCTTTTTGTTCATACAAAGTTGTTTTTGTTTGATGGACAACTAGCCTTTTGTGCTTCAACTTTCTTAAGACATTAGTATAAGCTTTTATTTCAAACCTAGCATTACTAAGTGCTCTTTTTGAATATCATACAGTCTTTTATTGTTTAGCATAAGGATTATTTGACATCTTATGACAAGAAAGTTTCCTGAGTGTCTGATTCACTGTGCTGTTGTTGGCCATTGACAAGCATAGTTATCATTATCTTCTGAATGAGTTGTCCAGTCAAAACACTTCTTCCATAAACTGTCACTAATGCTTAGATCATTCTTTCTTTCCAGATATGCTTCGTAATCTCTTTTGCTTGTCTTTCCTTCTCTATTCCTAGTATTCCATCCATCTCTCCTTCTATTCTCTTCCTTCGTTCTACACTCTCTTGCAAAATGCCATGTTTTGTGGCATTTGAAGCATTCCACTTTTGTTTTATCAAAACCAACAGGTTTCTCTTCACCCTTTTTGCCTATCGAACTTAGTTTTTCAACCCGTCTTCTTTTGGAAACTTGTTTTATTATCATGGAGTTCATTTGCCACTTGCCATTTCAAGTCCTATTCTTCTAGATCATATTCATCTCTGATCTCTAAAGTCATCTTGATCCAGGTTGAGGACAACTAGATTGAATTGCAAGCAAAGGGTAATATGCATGATGTTGATGGTTGTTCATGCTTTAAACAAGACCATGAGAGTGGGAACACCATAGCAGTACTAACTTCATTAGTACTGTTGGTGTTTTCAGAGAGGAATTGCTATATTTTGCAAGTTGGATGTGATGCAGTTAGAGCCTTTCACATTCATTTTCAAAGACTCTTTAGTTTGTTGTACAAGTATCAAACTAAGACTGTCCATTCCTGTTTGGTTGCTCAATGATAAGGAAACTTGTAACCAAGCAGAAGGTAGAGATCTCAAAAATTGTTGATTTGCTTCTTCAGTAGATTACACTCTGCTCCATTGAATATCTCTAGTCTGATGAGTAGATTTGGATTCTCTCATATCCTTTGTGAATTCCATATGAGTTGGATACTGTGAAATTCCTTCAAATTGTTGCTTTATGGTTGTACTTCTGTCATTCTTTTTGGATCATCATTTCCACCAAATCTGGATTTTTATCGGCAATCCAATATCTTTTGCAGCAGTTCATTTTGTGGTATTTAGCTAGATGATCTTTGGTATGGCCATCTGCAAGGTGGTCCTAGCTTTTCTTTTCTCTTCTTTAGCACCATCTCTTCTGCAGTTTTAGGAGGCAAAAATTTTACTCTGTCCTGTTGTATCCAGACGTGACTGTTACAGGACCATTCACTATTTTAGATTAACCTCCCAAATTGGATAGTTGTATGGGCCAGATAGTGTTCTATCTTCATAGCCCATATGTCATATTCTCCCTTTTTGAGAATTGGTAGTTTGATGGTTGAGACTGTTTGAGGAGTTTGTTGTGTTGGTTTTTGTTGTGTTTCTTGTGGAGGTGGTGGTGGAGGTGGGATTTCATCATGTGTTTACAAGGGGGGGGGGGGAAACGTTTAGATTTTAATTGATCTTTCGTATTCAAAAGTTTACTAACAAGATTCTGTTACCATTGTGGTTCTTTTTTTGTGAATGTCTTTGAGCCTAATAAAGGATGATAGCTTGAGCTGTATAAATACAACAGGACTTTTTTTTTGTTTTTATAAAAAACTTAAAGAAGAAAAGTTGTAGAGGACAACTTTTTAAGCAACTTTAATAAAGATACTATAAGCTGAAACTCAAAAATAAGCTCTTAAAGAGCTTATGAAAAAGCTGTTTTCAGTAAGTGAGCTTTTGAGCTCTAAAAGGCTATGATTCACTAAAAGGCTTGCACACAATTCATTATAAGCTCAATTTTAAAAACAAAAGCTGTTTAAGAAAGCTTATGATGTGGAGAATCTACTTTTGATAAGCTAATAATCCAAATAACACATTTAACTATCTAAATTCTATGATCTAGGAGGCAAACTCAGCAAAGAAAACTTAAAGCTTAAAAACTTAATAAGCTAAAAACCTTAATAAGCTATTTCAGATTCTAAGCTTTTGAAAACTTATCTATCTACTTATATGCTATGAATTCCAATTATAAAAACAGATATTTAAAGCTATGAAATTCAAATTAAGAAACTAAGTCTAGATACTACTGTTTTTGGATTTTTGAGGATTTTTGATGAAATTTAAAGCTAAACTAACCTAAGAGTTTAAGCTAGAAATGAAAAACAAGCTTTAAACTAACTTATCCTATGTCTAAACTATAAGCTTACTTAAATTTAGAAGCTAAATCCTAATTTGAGCTAGCTTAAATGCAAATGAAAAGGTAAGCAGTAGTAACAGCAGTTACTACTGCTGATGCAGTTGACAAAATGGGCAAAACACAAATGCAGGTGTCCTTAAGGGACAACCCTGCACTAGACACTCCTATTGAGTATCTAAGAGCACCTAGCAAACAAATTCCAAGCCTAGGAAGGCTTGGATCAAACTTTAACAAACTAAGTGAAAGGGCAAAAATCCCCTGGTACAGGAACAAATAGTTTAAACCTTAAAATGATATTAAGCTTAATCTAATCCTACAAACCTGCTCAAAACATAATCAAATGTGAAGATCAAACTAACCAAATTAAATGGCGCAATTCAGTTTGACTTTATGAAGTCAAACTGCATTAATCCAAACCCCCCTTTAACTAAGACATATTTCATTTTAGCTTATGAATCTATGTTCTAATTATTGAAACCTTAATACCAGATAGCTAGAAGCTTATAACTAACCTAGTGAGCTTATTTTAACAACTAGATAAGCTAGAATTTAAGATCTACAAATTACTCTAATATTTTTGGTTTTTTAGTGATTTTATGACAAGTTAAAAAAATAAACTATAAAAGCTAAAAACAGATTAAAGTGCATGATTATTAAGCTTGTCTAAACCGTAATAAGCACAAATAAGCAATAGATAAGCAGATTAGCATAACTAATAAGCTACTTAAGCAGTTTTAAGCTAGAATTTAAAGAACAAAGGAATTAAATGAAAACGTACAAAATGCTTCAGCTACACAGAAGCTAATTGCTCAAATGAGCTTATCAACAGCTCTAGCTTATCCTAAGATAAGCCAGAAATAGTCCATATGAGCCCTTCCTTAATTGGCTCATCTTCTAAAATCCAAATAGCCAAGGTTTTAAGCTGATTTTAAAGTTAAAGTAGATTAAATGACTATTTAAGCTCAATCACAAGGTTATAGACTTGTGAGAGCTTATAAGAGCTTATGGATCCTTACACTATCACTAGAGCTTATATAGAGCTTTTTGACAATTTATTAAGAAAACTTAAATTCCATTAACTAAAAAACTTGATTACATTACTTGAAAAGAGAATTACAAACGTTTAAATGAAAATTACATTTACTTGAAACTTAAATCTTAAGCTAATTTACCTAAAAACCTAAAAGCTAAAAACTAGAAAAAAAAAAACAAATATAGTTTCTGAGCCAGATGTTTGCTCCAGTTAGTGCACGATTGCCTAAACCAAAACCATCAAATTCCTTATCTTCAAGGCGAAATGATGAGAAGCCACCGTTGAAAATGCTAACGAAAAAAGAGAAATTCTATGAAATCTTTAAAGATATGAGTTTCGAAATTAGTTTCATGGATGCTTTGACTCTAATGCCCAAGTTTGCTTCAACTCTTAAAGCCTTAATTGGAAATAAAGAAAAGCTTAGTGAGATGGCTAGGACCCCTTTGAACGAACATTGCTCGGCGGTCATACTTAACAAGTTACCCGAAAAACTTGGTGACCCCGGCAGATTCCTTATTCCATGTAAATTTCCCGGAATGGATGAGTGCTTAGCCTTGGCCGATCTTGGCGTTAGCATAAATCTTGCCATTTTCCGTGTGGAAAATCTTAACTTCCAAACCTGACTCCAAACGTGGCATGATACTAGAAACTGCGACAATTCAATTTCCGACCAATCGGGATTGCTAAAGATGTCAACGTTGAGTTGGTTGTATTTCCAGTTTCCAGCCGACTTCCGTGGTCCGTAGATTTTTGAAAACATGACCCTCGAGTACCTTTAATTCTCGGGAGGTGTTTTCTTAAGACCAGTCGTGCTTTGATAGACGTGTACGAAGGTGAATTAACCCTTCGAGTAGGAAATGAGGCCATTACTTATAATCTTGATCAAACTTTGAGATACTCGGTTAATTATAATGATATGACAGCGAATCGAATCGACGTTGTTGAATTAGCTTGTGAAGAGTATTCTCAGGAAGTTCTAGGATTTTCAGACGTGATCGCCAGTGGCAATCCCACTCCCTATTATGATCTGATAGTTTCAAATTCTTCTCCGACTCTCACTCCTTTCGGGGATAGTGATTTTCTACTTCTAGAAGAAGCTGATGCTTTCTTGCTTAGCCGACGATCCAAACTTTCACCGGAAGTTTTTGAATCTATTGTGAACCAGGAAGGGAACATTCTTATTTCGAAGCACTCCTTAGCAGTGATCCTTTACCACCTCTGAACCAAGGAAATTATTTGCCAGAAATCAAAAAGGAACTTAAAATTTGTGAAGCCAAAACTGACAAATCTTCAATTGATGAACTTTCTGAGGTTGAACTTAAGGACTTACTGCCTCATCTCGAATTATACATTTTTGGAAGACAACCAACAAGTTGCCAGTCAATAATTGCCAAAGATTTGTGTGTCTCGTTGATGAAAAGACCGCTCTCATGAAGGTTCTAAAGTCTAAAAGGCAAGCAATTTCTTGGAAACTTTCATGCATAAAAGGGTAAGACCCAGAAAATTTTGTTGTCATAAAATTTAATGGAGAAGACTATGGACCCAGCGGGCCAACAGCAGAGAAGGGTTAATCCAAAGATCCATGATGTCATAGAAGAGGTTTTTTGAAAAACTTCTTGTCGTTGGATTGATCTACCCAATTCGGATAGTCTTGGGGATAGAGCCCAGTTGCACTATGTGCCAAAGAACGACGGAGGGATGGACCATAGTGTCAACGATGAAAAATGATGGTTTTTTTTTTTTTTTTTTTTTTTTTTTTTTAGTACAAACTAGACTTGTAACGGGTGGAGTAGTTTTGTATAGATTATCGTAAGTTAAACGAAAGCCACCGAAAGGACCACTTCCCTGTTGCCGTTTATGGATTCAAATACTTGAGAGACTGCAGGAAATGAACTACTACTGTTTCCTGTATGGTTTCTCGGGTTACTTTCAAATACCTATCGATCCGAAAGTATTAGGAAAAAACCATTATTTTCACTTGCCCATTCTGAATGTTTGCTAACCGCCGCATGCCTTTTGGTTTATGCAATGCACCAGGCACGTTCCAGAGGTGTATGATGGCTATTTTCCATGATATGATTGAAAAGACAATGGAAGTTTTCATGGATGTCTTTTCAGTTTTCGGAAATTCTATTTCTACGTGGCTTTCCAATTTAGAGAAGATGCTTAAACGGTGTGAAGACACTAATTTGGCTCTAATTGGAAAAAAGCCATTTTATGGTTGAAAGAAGGCATCGTACTGAGGACACAAAATTTTCAAAGAAAGGAATAGAAGTCGAACAAAGCCAAAATAGATGTCATTGCTAAATTACCTCACCCAACTACCGTCAAGGGTATTAGGAGTTTTCTCGGACATGCAGGTTTTTATCATAGATTAGAAGGATTTTTCAAAGATTTCTCGACCCATGACACATCTCCTTGAGAAAAACACTCCTTTTATTTTCTCAGAGGAATGCATTCAAGCTTTTCAGACCTTAAAGAAGAAATTAACCGAAGCTCCAATTCTGATTGCCCCCGACTGGGACCAGCCTTTTGAGCTTATGTGCGATGCAAGCGATTATGCCATAGGTGCGGTTCTGGGGCAACGAATTGAGAAGCACTTTAGGCCGATACATTATCGCAGCAAAATGGTGACCATAGGCGGAATCAAACTCCACAAACAGAAACGGAAATTGTTGGCTGTGGTTTTTTAGATTTACGCTTTCGAAAAATTCCGGTCATACCTCATCATGAATAAAAGCATAGTGTATACGGACCATTCCGCCCTTAAGTACCTTTTTGCCAAAAAAGATGCCAAAGCAAGATTGCTAAGATGGGTTCTCCTCCTTCAGGAATTCGATTTCAAAGTCGTTGACACGAAAGGAGCTGAAAACCTTACAGCAGATCATTTATCTAGACTTGAGAATCCTCATAAGGATGCATTAGAAAACAAGAACATAAATGAACATTTTCCTTTAGAAACTCTTGGAGTTATTTCTAGTAAAAATACCCCATGGTTTGCTGATTATGCAAATTTCCATGCGAGGAATTTTATCATCAAAGGAATGTCAACTCAAACAAAGAGAAAGTATTTTTAGGATGTCAAACATTATTTCTGGGAGATCCTATCTTTTTCGAATTGTGCAGATCAAAATCATTCGACAGTGTGTGGTATGGGCCCCCAAAAGGGGGGGGGGGGGGGGGGGAAAAAAAAGTTATTGATATTCTTAAAGCATGTTCATTGAAGGACCCACGAGGGCATCATGTAGTGCCATTATCACCGTCGGAAAGTATTTGATGCGGTTTCCTATTGGCCCACAATCTACAAATATGCCCCATGAGTTAGTAAAAATTGTGATCTCTTATGCCAGCGTCAGGGAAAAAATTTCACAAGAGATGGGATGCCACAAAATTCCATCCAAATATGTGAAAATCTTTGATGTCTAGGCATAGGACTTTTATGGACCATTTCCATCTTCAAGAGGAAAAAATACATCCTCGTAGCTGTTGTTTATTTTTCAAAATGTGTCGAAAAAAAAAAGCCAAAGGGCTCCCCCCCCACAAATGATGCTAGGTTGTAGTTAAGTTTTTATAAATCTCTGTTTGCCGATTTTGGAACACCGAGTGAGAGCTAATCATAAGCGATTCGTGGTGGACTATTTTGTAATGATAAAATTTGTAAATTTTGTCTAGTATGGGGTCATCATCGTCTAGTACCGCTTATCACCTCAAAACGGATTTAGCGGTCAAGTGGTGTTTGTCGAATCGCGGTTTTTAAAACGTATTTTTCGGAAAAGGACGATTGGAGAAAATGTTTTGCCTTATGGTCAGACAAATTAGACGATGCTTTGTGGGCATTTCATACTGCTTTCAAGACACCAATTGGTTTACGCCTTACAAGCTTGTTTATGGAAAATTTTGACTTTCTTGCTGGGTAAGAATAAGAGTAAAATTTGAGCCGATCGAGCGTGTTGAGCTCTAGCTTTTTCCTTAGCTTTTAGGCTAAGCGTTCGCTAAATTTGCGAAGAACAAAAAATGATAAAGTTAGGTATGGGTAGGATGCTAAACAAAGATTATTCAGAAATCTTAAGAGCTCATATATGTAACTTGTTGCTTTTTCTCCCATAAGCTCTTAACCGGATTAATATACGTGCTGTTTTTGGAGATTAAACTTAAATCAACAAATTTTTATATATAGAAAAAAATTTAGTCTTAGTTCAAATTTATACTTGAATTTTTCAAAAAAACAAGTCTTTGTTAAATAAAGGAGAAATAATATATATTATATATATTATATATATATATATCTATATGATATTTTGATAAAATAATTTAAAAAATTAATAATAAAAGCTGTGGGCTGATTTTAAAAAACAAAATCGTAAGAACTAACACCAAAAGTTTACTACCTACTTGCCATCTCACAAAACGATGTGGTAGTCTTCTAAAGAAAGCCATAGTAAGAATAAAAATTCGAGATCTGATTAAGTTGATGCATCTTGCGGCTCAAAACGATGTTGTGCCTTCTAAAAGGTGTGAGGAATTACTCAATTGCATAAATGTCTAAATAGTTAGTCAATAAACTAATAGATTTCTTTTGTTAAATTCAAGTATATTTTGCACTTTTGACTATTTTATTTTATAAGGCTATGAATTATCCGGAAACCTGAGAGTTTGTGAAACCTAAGGTCCGAGTAGTCCCGATACAAGTCTCTATGAGGTGTAAAGCTGGTCAATTAGCCCGCAGGTTGGGATGTGCCGAGAACGAAGTCGCTTTACTGGAATGATCTCGCCTTTAAACTCATTATTCTAAGGTGGAAACGTAAAGCATAGTATGTTGCAAAAAGTTGATGCATGGTTGAAATTCAAGATAGCACACTCACTTAAGATATAATAAATGTCGGGAGTAAAAAGTTCACAAGTTGCAAATATGAGTAGTGTTAGCATCCTTACTGATATTTAACTGTGATTTTGTTTTAAGCTTGGTTTGGATAAGTGAAAAGTCGGGGACGGTGAATTTATCCTTTTTAGGGCATTCTCGGATCAAAATGCGTCTTGTTCTATGATCCCTAATAGTTATGGAAATAATGAAAGTCAAAATAATCTCAATTTATATAAAAAAAATGAAAAAGTTTTATAAAAATGGGAAAATGGGGTGTTTTATAACTTGTGATTTCTTAACTCTCTCCACAAAAGTCTTTGCTACTTTTCAAAGATTTAGTTTGGGGAAGTTTTGAGGTATTTGGTTTTAAAGCATATAATATTGCGTGAGGACACGCAATCGCTTAGTTTGGGGAATTTTGATATGTGTGAAAACACATATCCGTTTTATATCAAAAATGACCCATAAAAGACAAAATTGTGCTTAAAATGCTTGTATATTGCTTGTTTTGTCTTTGTGATTGTGTAGGTACGGATAATGCAAAAATCACAAGAAAACGGTCAAAACCGGACAAACACGGATACGAGATGGAAAAGAGTGTACAAGAGCCGGGAGAATACTATCAAATGTCAACAAAAGTCAACCCTTGGTCAACATTAGTCAACCACAAGAAGACAAAATCTCACAAATACCCTTAAAGTTAAACCAAATTTCAAAAATAACCCAAAAACCCTAACACCGTTAGTCTTTTTATTAATAAAGACTAACGGTCGTTAAAGTCCATTTATAAAAACCAAATCCACAAACAACCTGTTAACCTATAACCAAGCCCTTATAAATCCCTTGGCCCAAAACAAACACCCATGGCCCATTCCCTTTATTTTAAGCCCAAAGTAAAAAGTATATCACCCGGGTCAAAAAGAAAGTCAAACAAGATTTATATAAGAAAAAGGGGCGCGGGAAATATTGTTGTTACTATTCACCTTCGTCTTCATTTTTACCTGTGTCAAAAACAAAGGGTAAATGGAAATTGATGATGTGGAAGTAAGATTCGAGTACTAAGCAACCCTCTCAAGCAAAGAAACGTCATTGAGGAGTTTTGATTGGCCAATTCCCACAAGATTGGACACGCGGGCAAAGGAGAAAACACACCAATCAATTGGGATTTGTACTAAAGTACTCACAAAAGAAGCACAATGAGTCTGACACACGGAATGCCACGTTGGCAATCCGTGTGCTCACTCATTTAATCCAACGGCTCAAAGATATGATCCAATGATTGGCTAGATTGAAGGGACGAGATCATGGGAGCGTATAACAAACTCAGGACCTAGAAGCATCCTCTGAAGGCTATAAATACAAGCTAAATCCTCACACACATCATCTTCTTTTTCCCCGTTTTTAGTTTTTAGTAGCTTATAGAATTTTAGCTTATGTAACTTTCTTTTTAAATGTAATGTCTTATTAAGCTTTTGTAGTTTAAATTTCAAGCTTGTAATCTGTTTTTAATCAATAAAATTAAAGTTTACCTTATAAAATCTGTTTTTACTTACTATACTCTTCTATAAGCTCTCAAATCACTCATAAGCTCTCAAAAGCTCTTCATATGCTCATCTAAATCTTTAAGCTTAGATTTGAGCTCAATTGATCATTTGAATACTTAAACTATTAAAAATCAGTTAATTACCTTTGCTTTATGGATTTTGAGCTTTTGGATGATGAACTAGCCATGGATGAGTTCATAGGACCTTACTAGCTTATCCTTGTGATAAGCTAGAGCTGTTGAATGCTCTTTGAGCACTATTGCCTTTGTTTAGCTAAGGCTTTTGTAAGTTTCCTTTAATTTTCAAGTATCTTAGCTTTAATTTTGCATATGCTTATATTCTGCTTATAGTCTAGCTTATTTGTGCTTAATTCTATCTCATAGTGCTTATTGATCATGTTTTAATATCTGTTTTTAGATTCCATAGTATAGATCATAGTTTTATTCATTTTGTCTTATAAATCTGTCAAAAATTAAAAATAAATAGCATAGTATCTAGCTTAATGATTTTGGCTTAAGTAATTGTTAAAATAAGTTTCTAAGCTTTGTTATAAGTGGTTTAATATCTGGTATCTTAGTTTTAAGCCCTTATTTTCATTTTCATAAGCTTAAATAGAATTTAGAATAGTTAAAGGAGTGTTTGGCTTATGGCAGTACTAACTAAAAGTTAGTACTGTCCATAGCCTTTTGTTCCTTTAATTCAACTTTAAGCTCATTTTTTGAGTTTATGAATCATGGATTTAAGGAGTTTGTAGTCTCAAATCAAGTTTTTCATAATTTGTTCACATCTGTTAGCTTTAGTCAGTTTGTCATAATCATTTTAAGCTTATTTGGTTCTAGTTGTTATTATTGCCTTCTTAGCTCTTGTTTGAGAGTTTTTAGTTTGTTGAGACCAAGTCATTAGGTCTGCACTTATGGTTTTGTGTCTTTGGTCAAATGCATCAGCAGCAAAAACAGCCAAAAAGTCAAAATTCAATCTTAATTTTTAGCAAGTAAAAGTTAGTTTTAGTTTTCCTAATTTCTTGCACAAGTAGATGATAGGCTAATATAGATAGTTTAGGTCTTATTTAGGTTTAAAAGCTTATTTAGTCCTCTGATTTTGATCTGTAATTTAGCACTTTGTCTTTTCATAGATTTCTAAAATACCAAAAAAAAAATAGTGTAGTCTGCCTTCATAGCTTTTTCAATAAGCCTTTTAATAGCCTAATTGAGTTTCAAATTCCCTTTCAAAAGCATTTTTAAGTAGCTAGTAGGTCTAGGTTTAAGCTTCTATAAACCATTTTGTCCAAAGTTCTAATTTGCTAGTTTAAACTTAAGCTCAAAGTTTGCCTAGGGGTTGTTTGGTTTAAAGCTTTTATAAGAGCTTATTGAGATGTTTCTGCTTATGGTTTCTATTTTAGTGCTTATTTCTGTCATTTTAAGCTTATTAGGGTAGGATTAGGTAGGAAATTTAGCTTATAGTTCTTTGTCATAGCTTATTTAGTTTTGTAGCTTAAAAAGTTTTCTATAAGACTAAAAATAAAGTTAAGTAGTATCTGTCTAGTTTTAAGCTGTTTAACAGCTTATTTAGGGCTTTTCAAAAATAGTTTCTTTTATTAAGAGTGTTTATTTTCATCTTTTCTACAACTTTTCTTTTATAAGTTTTCAAAAATAAAAAAAGGGAAGGTGGAAATCGGGGGTGAGCAAGCACCTGAAGAACCCACGACCTCAAACCCTCAACTGTATAGAAACACAAATCACACCTCACTACCAACATGCCCTGGGGTCTTTTTCGTTATACTTTTACAAAATTTATTATTAGTATACATTTTACCCTATTTAGCTTATAAGCTGTTTTATGCTTATTACACAGCTTATTCGATAAGCTGTGTAACCAAGCTTATTTTTCCTAGGTCCCTTTTAGTTCAAGCTAATTTCCACAATTTTTTTTGAATTTTTACAGTTAGTTTAGTATTTTTAAACATTTATTTTTATTAAAAACTTTAAAAAATCATAAAAAACGAAAAATATTCAATAAAAATCTTATAATTCTGTTTTAGATTTCGCACGGCGCGCGGCACGCGCCCGCTCTCTCGCGCGGCCGAGCTAGGGAATAGTTTAGTATTTTTAAACATTTATTTTTATTAAAAACTTTAAAAAATCATAAAAAACAGAAAAATAATCAAAAAAATATAATTCTTTTTTAGAAAATTTTATTTTATCGTAAAGTTTCTAGGAAAATTAGTTTTGCTTTCGTAGGGTTTAATTTGCAAAATTTCATTTTTAAAGAACGGGATTCGTTCCCGTTTACATTTTTCGTGTTTTTAAGCTCATTTCAACTCCGTTTTTGTTCCGGTTTTCTTTAAACTTACTTTTTAGTCAATTAGAGTCTATTTAAAAAGAAATTTTCATTTTAGGTTTAAATTTGGAAATTTAAGGTTTTTAACTGCCGTTTTGTATTTTTAGTTAAAGTTTGATTTTTCGTTATTTGTTTTCATGCTTAATTGTTATCATTCGCTTATTTTAATTGTTTTTAATTCGTAGAAATATATAATCAAATCAATCTTGGTTACCAATTCAAATCATTGTCCAAACAACAAACGTGGTTTCAATTTCATAAATCGTTGAGTAATAACGACCCAGGAATCATACTTCCCGGTTAATATACGTATTATATATAATTGTGAAGATTTTCCTTACTACCTTTGTCCTCAAGGGTAGTTTGGTAATTCTCTTTCCTATTATATTTTATTATTACGTGTGTTGATTTACAAGCAATCAATTTTTGGCGCCGCTGCCGGGGATTTGTGATTAAGATTCCTTCGTTTGCGTTTGTTGATCGTGATTTGAAGACCCTTTCATTTTCGAATGTTTTGTTTTTGTTAAAAAATCAAAAATACAAAAAAATAATAAAAAGTAAAAAAATATTTTTCTTTTCCTTTATTAGTATAATTATCATATAAAAAAAATCATCAAAAATATAAAATTGTCCATAAAAAATAAATAAAATAAACAAAGTTGGTAAAAGAACACCAACAAATAATACCTTCAATTGAGGTATTATCCATCAATAAGTTC